>JACEIK010011743.1:24404-34440 GCA_018107945.1 Datura stramonium | reverse complement strand
CAAATATAAGCTCGGATCAAAACACGGGACAACGAACCACGAGAGGCTCCAAGTCGACCCATTACATGAACATAACATCTAAGCTCAACATTTTAAATGAGAAAATCTAACACATAACATAGCGAAAATTGAAATAATAAATACATAAAACAAGTCTGAAGTTGAATACATACTATGTCTAATAAGCCTATACTACTGACGAGTTAATAGGACAATACCTCAACTAACTCACTAAAGTTTGAAACTGAAAATACTGAATGTAACTGATAAGAAAGGCCCTCAAAAGATGAGGACTCACCAACCCTAACTAGGAGATGCTGACACTAACGGTCTAGCTAGCGACGGGACTGAGCCTGAATGTCTGAGCCCGTATCATGAAATGATACAACATAAAGTATGCGGTCAGTAAGTGGAATGTACCAAGTATGCAAGTTAAGTAAAACCGCTAAGTAGGTAAAATCAGAGATCATGCATATCATAAACATTTCATCATAAGAGTTTGAGAGTAGAGCTTGCATGCTATTATCTGAAAACATAATTTAAACATAATTGAATATCATAACTGAATCGAATGGCCCAAAGATGAAAACTGATAATCATAAGTAAAACTGAACATTGGGTCAAACCTGCTGAAAACATGATATCCTAACTAGTGAACATGCATAACTGAAATCGTAAGGAACAATGGGAGATTCGTCATATAACCAACATTACCACAATAGAGCATACGTGATCCCGACTATTATACTCAAGTGGGCAGAGCAGTCCAAAACATTTCAGGGCTAAGGATGCTACCATGATATCGATGTCAGGCTAAAGGCCTCTTGGGGGCAGGGAAAGCTCGCAAGTTCTTCCATCAAACCTTATTGATCAATAAGGAGATCAAAAGGGAACTCAAATTTTTGGTGTAAGGAGTCCTATTAAAATCATGAAATATAGTCAAGGGAGGTACCAAATAATCTGAACGTACCCATGTTGGCATGTAGTTCTGAGGCATAGGATTGACTGACCCTTAGCCTAATCAGTGCTAGATACTGCTCCCAAAAACATGCATATGATCTCCATCAATTTTAAAACGAAGCTAACCATTGTCTAGTGACGAAGCTGAATCATGACATGACATATATATTCTAAAAACATAACATAAAGAGCCTTGGCCCAAAACATACCACAAGCTCAATAAGAGGGGGAGTCTAGACTCCAAAACCACGTGGTAAGCTAAGAAGATGAAATTTAGATAAATCATGAAACATAATACCATATGGGCTTGACAAATACTTAGACATGCTTGAAATAGACTTTGATCACTCAAAACATGATCATAGACATGGGTAATCCAAAATCATATTTTCATCATAAACAACTCATTATAGCTAGAAGCATTGATCATAATCTCATCTTTTCATGAACTTCCATGGATGGGCATCTTATTTGTAAAACTTTAAAATCATAATTTGTAATTGAAAACATTATAAAACATTCCCATAAATCATAATTCAACATTAGAAACCTGCATAGAGAATACCCATGATAGATACTTGGAGAATTCACAAGTTGGGATAAAGCCCCATAGATTCATCAACTTAGTAATCACATAAAATTAAGGAGGGATTGGAAATGGTAGTGGATGGATGCACTCATTCATAACCATACATACTTGGAAAATTCTGATTACACAATCCTCTTGAATGCTCAAAGAAATTTGGGGAAGAACTTGATGAATCTAAGTTTGATCACCCCTTAGAACTACTAGGCTTCCATGCATGGAGAGGAATAGGATTAGGATGAGTTAAACCCTCTTAAAACACACCTATCTAAGCTTAAAATGACATCGTTTAGGTCATAGGAACTTTGAAATTATGGAAAAGCCCTTAATAAATTTGCAGAAAAATACACACTACTAGTCCCAACGAGGGACTAGACGGCTCGTGGCCTGAGGGGACGAGTCGTGGTCTGCCTTCCGTGGCCAGTACTGGAATTCACACCTCTGATGGTAACCACAACGGACACCACGACTCATGGTGACCGATTCATGACAAGCACTACCAAAAATTTCCACCTTCAGGCCAACCATTGACCACGAGTGACTTAATGACTCGTGGTCCTGACCATGATTTGTGGCCTCTCCCCTGGTCAACTTCTTGACCAAAAATGCAACCAACTCACCCTTCACTCCATGAGTTACCTGACGAATCGTGGTGCACCTCCTGAGTCACTGGACGACTCGTCCTGTGACCTGGTGCATAAAATCCTATTTTCTTCGTTTCAACCCTCAAGTCTGATCTTAGGGCTTTTGGAGTATTATAATATCTCCCTCTTGGGAATATTCATCCTCAAATGTGAATAAACATACTGAAAAGCTGAGAAATGCAATCATCATACCAGATACTAAACATTTAGAGCTGGAAATTGACGGACTGACTGACTCCGAATTGAATTACATGACTGAACTGAATTCATGAATCATACATACATGCATTGACATAAAAGAAACTGGAACACATGATCTGGACATGAAACCGAATAGAGTTATAGAGAGGAAACTGATACCTCAATCTAAAACAGAACCGGGAGGGAAAAAATGTGTGTATTTAGCCATCAGATCTGCTTTGGCTTCCCATGTAGCTCCCTAAACATGCTGATTCCTCCATAAAACCTTTACTGAAGCTACTTCTTTGTTTCTTAGCTTTCAAACCTATCGATCAAGTATTATGTCACTCTCTCTAACACTGAGCTGATGATATTCGAACTTGAGGTCTATCTTTGAATAGCAGTTAGCACCCAGAAGCTGGTCAAACAAGTCATCAATCGTGGGGAGAGGATACCTTTTCTAGATTGTAACTTTGTTCGACTGTCGATAGTCAATGCACATCCAAAGGAAACCATCCTTTTTTCAGAAAAAGAGCATAGCTGCACCCCATGGGGATTTTCTAGGTCTGATGAAACCCTTGTCTAAACGATCCTTCAACTCCTTTAGCTCAGCTAGTGACTGCTGAAGTGACTGAATGAAATGTTGGATTGATTCAATACCGAATCCCAGATCTCCATAGACGGCTAATGGTAGGGGCTCCATTCTAGAAGGAGGAATAGATATAGGCTACATATCGGGAAGAAGGTCAATACCAAAATCGATCTCCCACTCAGGAGGAATTTCTGGTAAATCATCTGCAAACACTTCTGGATATCGCACACTATAGGAACTGACTGGATAGTCGAGGTTCCAGACATAACATCCTTAACCTTAACAAGACGGTACATGAAACCCTTACAAATCATCTTTCTAGCCTTAAGGTAGGAAATGAAGCGACCTACAGGCATAACTGAACTACCCTTCCACTCTAGGACTGGCTCACCAGGAAATCAGAACTCTACCGCACGGGTTCTATAATTTATTGAGGCATAACATGAATGTAACCAATTAATGCCAAAGATAACATCAAAATCTATCATGGCTAGCTCTACTAAATATGTTAAGGTGACTTTCTGAAGGACTATGACAGGGAAATTTCAATATACCCGTCGAGCTATAACTAAATCACCGACTGGAGTAGAGACTGAGAAGGGTTCTAATAGGATTTTGGGACTGACTATGAAACTACTAACAATATAGGGCGTTACCAAAGATAAAGTAACCCCTGGATCTAACAATGCATATACATCAAGGTGGAATACTCCCAACATACCAGTGACTAAATCTGGAGAGACCTCCTGCTCTTGACGAGATCCAAGAGCATATAATCTGTTCTGGTGCGGACCACCACCGACACTAGTGGATGCACCCTGCTGAGTTGAGCGTGGTAGTGGTGCTGCTGAGCTAGTGGCTAGGCCTCGGACCCTATCATGGCCCCGTCTGGCTGCAAGACAATCTCTGAGCATATTTCTAGTCTTCCCACACCCAAAATAAGCACCTGAACCGGCGAAACACTGGCCCGTGTGTCTGCGGCCACACTTGCCACACTCTGGGATGCTGGACTCTACGAGTATGCTCCCTTGACCTCGAGAGCCTGATGCTCGTCCCCTCTGGTTGCGCCTAGATCTGATGCACACTTATAGTTGACGACGCTAGGGCTGATGATCTCTGGTGGGACTACTGACAGTGCCCACCACCAGGTCTTTGCTAGGAGAATCCAAAACTATCAGTTCTAGCCCTCTTAGTATCCCTCTCCCGCCCACTCACCTATATCGCCTCTATCTGTTGGGCATAGAACTATCCAATGAAAGTCAATGTCTTGATGAAGCATCACGGTCAGGCAATCTTTGACCAGATAGTGTGCTATCCCATGCACGAACTGACTCACTCGGGATCTGTCACCATCTCAGGTGCATACTTGGACAAGCGAGTGAACTCCAAAGAATATTCCTGAACCGTCATGTTACCCTTTCTTAGGTTAACAAACTCATCTTCTTTAATCTCCCTTATCTTACGAGGAAAGAATCAATCCAGAAATGTGATATAGAACTTATCCCAACAAATGGGTCCTGATCGAACTTCCCTGCTATCCTTCCATTGCCTGAACCAAATGCGCACAACCCCTTTCAACTGATAGAAGGCTAAATCTGCACACTCCTCCCCAGTAACCCCAATGATCTAGGTGATCTTTAGAACTTTATCAATAAACTCATGCGGATCCTTGTCCACCTTTGATCCAACGAACTTCGAAGGGTTCATCCTCAGAAAATTTCTAACTCTAGATGCTAGCGTATTTCCATTCCAAGGGACATGTGCTAGAGCTTGTCGGTAGACCTGGGCGGTCAAAGCCTAAGCTAGCATATGTACGGCTGCCCTGAGTTCTGCGTGGGCAACCTTCTTTGGTACATGATCCTCAAGGGATGGTGGGGACTGCTTGTTCCCGTCACCATTGCCATTCTCAGGGCAATATCTATTTCCATTTCTTCTTCCGTTAACTCTAAGAGGAGGCATAATTCTGCTAACGCGTATAGAATGAGTTAGAAGGATAGAGAGACATTTCATCGGACGACATAGATCATGAAAGAAGGAAACATTTCCTAAAATGTTTCGTAGCCTCTTCGTCATAAGTATGTCGCGCTTCACACCCAAGAAAAAAACTCTAATTAATGCGTCTTTCAAATACCCTAGGATACTTCAAACCTAATGCTCTATACTAAGTTTTTCACGACCCGTACATAGTCTTGGATCAGAATACAAGATAAGGAAGCCCAAGAGGCTCCAAGTCAACCCATGGCATGAACATAACATCTAAGCTCAACATTTTAAATGCAGAAATCTAACATATAACATAGAAAAAGTCAAAAAATCTGATAACATCAAGATACTGAATACATAACACAAGTCGGAAGATGAATACGTACTATGTTTAATAAGCCTCTACTATTTATGAGTTGATAGGAAAAAACCCCAACTAACTCACTAAAGTATGAAACTTAAAATACATAATATAACTGACAAAAAGGGCCCTTGAAAAATGAGGACTCACCAACCCTTAATAGGAGATGCTAAGACCGAATGTCTGGCTAGCGGCAGGACTGAGCCTAAATGTCTGAGCCTGTATCATGAAACTATACAGCATAAAGTACGCGGTCAGTATGTAGAATGTTTATACGTGGAATGTACCGAGTATGCAAGGTAAGTAAAACTGCTAAGTAAGTAAAATCAGAGATCATGCATATCATAAACATTTCATCATAAGAGTCTGAGAGTAGATCTTGCATGCTATAATCTGAAAACATGACTTGAACATAATTGAATATCATAACTGAATTGAAAGACCCAAAGTTGAAAACTAATAATCATAAGTAAACTGAACAATTGGGTCAAACCTGTTGAAAACATGATATGTTAACTGATGAACATGCATAATTGAAATCATAAGGAAGAAAGGGAGACTCGTCATATAACTAACATCACCAAAATAGAGCTTACGTGGTCCTGACTATTACACTCAAGAGGACAGAGTCGTCCAAAACCTTGTCAGGGCTAAGGACGCTACCATGATATCGATATCAAGTTGAAGGCCCTTTGGGGGTAGGAGAAGCTCGCAAGGGAGGTCCCAAATAATCTTAACATACCTATGTTGGCACGTATTTCTGAGGCATAGGGTTTGTTGACCCCTAGCCTACTCGATTCTAGACACTACTCCCGAAAACATGCATATGCTCTCCATCATTTTTCAATGAAACTAACCATCGTCTAGTGATGAAGCTGAATTATAACATGAAATATATATTCTAAAATATAACATGAAGAGCCTTGGCTCGAACCATACCATAAGATGAGAAGAGGGGCTGTCTAGACCCCAAAATCATGTGGTAAGCTAATAACATGAAATTTAGATAAATCATGAAACATACTTGATCATATGCGCTTGACCAATACTTAAACGTGCTTTAAATGGACTTTGATCACTCAAAACATGAACATAGACATGGTTAATTCGAAATCAAGAGGAATTAGAATAGAAAGAAAGAGACGGATTTCGAATTAGAGTAAGGGCACATACTTTCATCATAAACATCTCATCACAACTAGAAGCATTGATCATAATCTAATCTTTTAATGAACTACCATAGATAGACATCTTATTTGTAAAACTTTAAAATCATAATTTGTAATTGAAAACATTATAAAACATTCCCATAAAGCATAATTGAACATTATAAACATGCATAGAGAATACACATGATAGATACTTAGAGAATTCACAAGTCAGATTAAAGCCCCATATATTCATCAACTTAGAAATCACATGAAATTGAAGAGGGATTGGGCATGGGATTGGATGGATAAACCCATTCATAACCCTAAATACCTGGAAAATTCTTATTACAAAACCCTATTGAATGCTCAAAGGAATTTGGGGAAGAACTTAATGAATCTAAGCTTGTCACCCCGTAGAACTACTAGGCTTGCATGCATGGAGATGAATCGACTAAGGATGAGTTAAAACCTCATTAAACACAGCTATATGAGTTTAAAATGATGTATTTTATATATTAGGAATATAGAAATTATGAAAAAGCCCTTAATAATTTTTTAGGAAAATACACAGTACTGGTCCCAACGAGGGACTGGATGACTCATGGCCTGAGGGGATGAGTTGTGGTCTGCCTTCCGTGGCCAGTACTAGAATTCTTACCTCTGAGGGCCACCATGACTCATGGTGATCCCAAAGACTAGTGGTGACCGAGTCATGATAAGCACTGCCTAAATTTTCCACCTTCAAGCCAACCACTGACCACGAGTGACTTAACGACTCATGGTCCTGACCATGATTCATGTCCTCTCCTGTGGTCAACTCCTTGATAAAAAATCCAGCCAACTCACCCTTCATTCCACGAGTCACCTAATAACTCGTGGTGGACCTCACGGGTCACTGGACGACTTGTCCTGTGATCTGGTGCATAAAATCCTATTTTTACCATTTCGTCCCGTGGGTCTGATCTTAGGGCTTTTGGGGTATTACAACTAGTAATAAAGCAGTTCTCTTGAGGAGACAATGAAGCAATGGATAGTGCAGCAGACACAAGTGGTCAATGAAATGCAAAAGTCTATTGATGAGATTGAAAGGCAAATGTTGCAATTGGCCCTATAGCAGAACAATAGACCATACGTGGCACTCCTGGGTAGCATCGAGAAGAACTCCAAGGAAAATGTAAGTGTAATTTTCTTATGCACTGGTAAGGAGTTAGGTGAAGTGATCCCTAGAGAGGAAAAGACTGATAAAGAGCAGACTGTGATGGTTAGATAGGAAGTGGGTGAGCCAAGTCAGGAAAAATCAAAAATTGTAGTGGATAGAACACCTCTCCCATTTCCTCAAATATTTAAGAAGCAGAAAGAGGATATAGCTTGTTAGAGACTTCGTGAGATTTTAAGGCAAGTTCATGTTAACTTACCTTTGGTGGAGCTTTTGCAGGATGTTCCCAAATATGCCAAATATTTGAAAGACATTGTGGCAAATAAGAAGAGGCTTACGGAATTTGAAATTGTAGCATTGACAGAGGAGTGTAGTTCATTGGTGCCGAAAAAAATTCCTAAAAAATTGAATGACATAGGAGTTTCACAATTTTGGTGACCATCGGAAATAGAGAAGTTGGGTCAGCCTTGTGTGATTTAGGAACTAGCATCAATTTGATGCCTACATCTTTATTCAGAACATTGGGGCTAGGAAAACCAGTACCCACCACAACAACATTACAACTGGTAGATAGGTCCATTGTTCATCTAGAAGGAATCATTGAAGATGTCTTGATAAAGGTGGGACTTTTCATCTTGCCAGTGGACTTTATAATCCTGGACTATGAGGCAGATGTAGTAGTTCCCCTCATCTTGGGGAGAGGATTTTTAGCCACCATAGATGCTATTGTAAAGGTTAAATTGGGCAAGGTGTCTTGAAAGTGGATGTTCAAGAACATATTTTTGATGTGTTCAGGGCAGCAAAATTGCCGCCCCACTATGAGGGGTGAAAACCATTGTGCCGATCGAACCAGAATTATCCACTACAAACTTAGAGCAGTATTTATCACAGGATAACCCATTAGGCATAGCGTTGGTATATGAGGAAGAACAGACAAAGGGGTTAGTGATGGAGGGGGCGACTATTAGATAGGGACTCCGAAAGTTCATGGGAAGAGGTTAGTGGAAGAGATCTTCTTTCAGGGGTTGAGAGACCCAAAGTAACGAGAAAATGACTTGTAAGTGTGAAGCTATAAGGTATCATACCCTGGGGATTACAAAAATAAGGAAAAATGTTTAGCAGAACCAGCTGCCACCAGTTTATATGTCATGAGAGATATTCCTGAAGAGATACTTGACAAATCTCTAAATTGGGAGAAGCTGAAGTCCTCTATTGAGAAGGAAACAGTTCTTGAGTTGAAACCCTTCCTGACTCATTTGAAATATGCATATTTAGGCAGTTATAAGATATTGCCTATGATAATACCTGCTTTGTTGAATGATGCACATGATAACAGGTTGCTAGAAGTACTAAGGCGTCGTGTGAAAGCACTGGGGTGGATAATAGCTGACATAAATGGAATAAGCAATTTTTTGGCATGCATAAGATACTTCTTGAAGAAGAACCCAGACCTAGTGTTGAACATCAGCGAAGACTAAACCCAATCATGAAAGAGGTAGTAAAGAAGGAGATCATAAAGTGGCTGAATGCGTCAACTATCTGATTTCAAACAGTCATTCAGTGAGCCCAGTTCAATGTGTTCCAAAAAAATGGGCGGATGACTATGGTGCGTAATGAGAGGGATGAATTGATCCCCAAAGAATAGTCACAGGGTGGAGAATTTGTATTGACTACCGAAAGCTTAATGCGGTCACCACGAAGGATCACTTTCCCTTGCCTTTCATGGATCAAATGCTAGATAGGTTAGCTGGGCAGGATTATTATTATTTCTTATATAGATACTTAGGTTAAAATCATATTATGATCACCCAAGAGGATTAGGAGAAGACGACTTTCACCTGTCCTTTCGGCGCCTTTGCATTTCGAAGGATGTCGTTTGGATTATGTAATGCTCCAAGAGCATTCTAGAGATGTATGCTAGTTATATTCACATACATGGAGGAGAAATGTGTGGAAATGTTCATGGATGACTTCTCAGTGTATGGGAGTGACTTCAATAACTTCTTGAATCATTTGGATGTTGTACTAGCCAGATGTGAAGAGACTAATCTTGTACTGAACTGGGAGAAGTGCCATTTCATGGTACGTGAAGGGAAAGTCCTGGGCCATAAAATTTAAAAGGGAGGTATTGAAGTTGACAAAGCTAAAGTTTAAGCAATCGAAAAACTACCCCCACCGATCTCGGTGAAAGGAGTGCGCAGTTTCTTAGGACATGCTGGGTTCTATAGGAGGTTCATTTAAGATTTTTCAAAAATCGCAACTAGTATGTGCAAGTTCTTTTAGAAAGATGTGAAGTTTGAGTTCAACAACGAATATGTGCATGCTTGTTCGGCTCTTTTGAGAACTACACGCAAGTGCACGTGGTCGAACAAGTAGTAAAATGGCTAAAGTAAGCCAAGTATCGATCCCACAGGGACTGGACC
>JACEIK010011741.1:1298-14318 GCA_018107945.1 Datura stramonium | reverse complement strand
GTGTTAAACTTCCGCTTTATCATGTTGAGTTTAGACGTTATGTTCATGCCACGGGTTGACTTTGAGCCTCTCGGGGTTTCTCCCATTTCTCGATCCGAGTCTATGTTAGGTCGTGAAAAACTTTGTATCAGAGGATTAGGTTTTGAAGTGTCCTTGGGTGTCTGAAAGTCGCATTAAGTAGAGTCTTTTTTATAGGTGTGAAGCAGGCCACACTTATGAAGAAGAGGCTACGAGATATTTAGAAAATGTTTCCTTCTTTCATGATCTATTTCATGCAATAAAATCTCTCTATCCTTCTAACTCATTCTATACACGTTTGCATAATCATGCCTCCTTGTCGAGTTAATGGATGAAGAAATGGGAATGGTAATGGCCACAAGAATTGCAATAGAGATGGGCACCAGCAGGCCCCACCAACCCATGAGGAGCATGTACCCGAGCAAGTTGCCAACGCTGAGTTCAAGGCAGCCATACAGATGCTAGCTCAGGCCTTGATTGCCTAGGTCAATCAACAGGCGGTAGGACATGTCCCTCAGAATGGGAATGCAGCGACGACAAGAGCTAGAGATTTTCTGAGGATGAACCCTCTGAAGTTTCTTGGGCCAATGGTTGATGAGGATCCACACGAGTTCATTGATGAGGTTCTGAAGATCACCCAGATCATGGGGGTAACCGGAGAGTAGTGTGCCGATCTAGCCTCGTATCAGTTGAAAGGGGTTGCACACATCTGGTTTAAGTAATGGAAGGATAGTAGGGCAGTTGGAGCAGGCCCTATTGGTTGGGAGGAGTTTCATGTTGCATTTCTAGATCGGTTCTTCCCTCGTGAGATAAGGGATCTTAAAGCAGCGGAGTTTGTGATTCTAAAGCTGGGTAACATGACAATCTAGGAGTATGCTTTGGAATTCACTCATTTGTCCAAGTATGCCCCAGAGCTAGTGGCTGATCAAAGAGCTCGGGTGAGCAGGTTTGTACATGGAGTGGTGAACTACCTGGAAGAGGATTATAGGATCGCCATGCTTCATCAGGATATCACGCACAATAGATGGAGGTGGTGCATTTGAGAGAGAGAGAGAGGATAAGAGGGCCAAGACAAACAGTTATGGGTTCCCTCAGCAGAGATCGGAAGGTGAAAATCGCCAGTAATTTCATCATAGGTAATTAGCACCAGCGCATTCTCGGCCAGTGCCCCGTCCAGACCGCGAGGCGATCAGAGGAGTAGGGCCTCAGGTTCGAGGGACTAAAGGAGCATGCAGACAGAGTACACCTTTCCAGCTTGAGGGAAGTGTGGCAAGAGTCATACAGGAGAGTCCTTGATGGGATCGGATATCTGTTTTGGGTGTGGTAGATCCGACAAATGCTCTAGGAGTGTACCTTGGCTAGAAAGGGTGATGGTAGAGGCCGTGCTCAGGCTACCAGATTAGCAGCAGCACTAGCATGCCCAACCCAATAGGGTGCATCCACCAGTGCAGGTGGCGCCAACGCCAGAACAGATTTTATGCCCTTGCATCCTACCAGGAGTGGGAGACTTCACCAGATGTGGTTACCGGTATGTTATGAGTATTCCAACTTGATGTATATTCATTGTTAGATCTAGGGGATACTTTATCTTTTGTGACACCCTATGTTGCTAGTAGTTTCGGAATTAGTCCTGAGGTTTTATCAGAACCCTTCTCATTCTCTACTCCAGTTGGCAATTCAGTTACAGCTAGACGAGTATATAGGAATTGCCTTGTCATAGTCTTTCAGAAAGTCACCTCAGCAGATTTAGTAGAGCTAGACATGACCGACTTTGATGTTATCTTTGACATGGATTGGATACATGAATGTTATGCCTCTGTCAATCGTAGAACCCGTGCAGTAGAGTTCAAATTTCTGGGTGAATCAGTCTTAGAGTGGAAGGGTAGTTCAGCTATGTCTGTAGGTCACTTCATTTCCTACCTTAAGGCTAGAAAGATGATTTCTAAGGGTTGTGTGTGTCATCTAGTTAAGGTTAAGGATGCTACGTCCGAAACCCTGACTATCCAGTCAGTCCCTGTAGTGTATAAGTACCCAAAAAGTGTTTCCAGATGATTTTTCGAGAATCCCTCCTGAGCGGGAGATTGATTTTGGTATTGACCTTATTCTTGATACGTAGCCTATATTTATTCCTCCTTATAGAATGGCTCCAGTTGAGCTAAATGAGTTGAAGGAGCAGTTGAAGGATCTTTTAGATAAGGGTTTCATCAGATCGAGAAAATCCCCATGGGGTGCACCAGTTCTCTTTGTCCACAAGGAGGATGGTTCCCTTTGGATGTGCATTAATTATCGGCAGTTGAACAAAGTCACCATCATGAAAATATATCCCCTCCGCAGGATTGATGACCTATTTGATCAACTTCAGGGTGCTAAGTGCTTTTCGAAGATAGACCTTAGATTAGGATATCATCAGCTCACGGTTCAAAAGAGTGACATTCCGAAGATAGCCTTAAGGACTTGGTATGGTCACTATGAGTTTGTAGTTATATCTTTTGAACTAACAAATGCTCCTATAGCTTTAATGGATTTGATGAATAGGGTGTTTAATCCATATTTGGATATGTTCGTGATTGTGTTCATAGATGATATTCTCATATACTTGTGGAGCGAGGAGGAGCATGCTGCTCATTTAAGGGTAGTGTTACAGATTCTCAAAGATCGCCAGTTGTATGCTAAGTTCAACAAATGTGAGTTCTAGTTAAACTCAGTGGCATTTTTGGGTCATGTGGTGTCAAGTGAGAGTATAGGTGGACTCTCTAAAGATAAAAGCGGTGAAGAATTGATCTAGACCCGTAAATCCTTCAAATATCAAGAGTTTCTTTGGTTTAGCTGGTTATTATCAAAGATTTGTTGAGGGGTTTTCATCCATTACAACCCCGTTGGCTAAGTTGATCCAGAAGAAACTGAAGTTTCAATGGTTGGAGGCTTGTGAGAAGAGCTTCCAAGAGTTGAAGACTCAACTCACCTCAGCACCAGTGTTGACCCTACCTGAGGGTATCGATGGGTTTGTGGTATATTGTGATGCTTCGAGGATCGGACTTGGTTGTGTATTAATGCAGCACGGTATGGTTATAGCATATGCTTCCAGGCAGTTGATGGGCCATGAAAAGAACTACCCAACTCATGATCTCGAATTGGCGGCGGTAGTATTTGCTTAAAAGATTTGGATACATTACCTATACGGGGTCCATATGGATGTGTTTACGGACCATAAAAGCCTACAATACGTGTTTACCCAAAAGTATCTAAATCTGCGCCAGAGGAGGCAATTGGAGATATTAAAGGACTATGATATGAGTTCCTATATCATTCAGGCAAGGCAAATGTGGTGGAAGATTCTCTTAGCAGGCTTTTCATGGAGAGTGTATCTCATGTAGATGAGGAGAGGAAAGAGTTAGTAAAGGATGTGCATCGACTTTCACGACTAGGAGTTTGTTTGGTTGACTTGAAGGATGATGATGTCATTGTCCAGAATGGATCAGAATCATCTTTGGTGACCAATGTTAAGGCTAGGCAAGATTAGGATCCTATTTTGGTGAAGTTGAAGGAAGTCGTTTAGAATGAGAAAGTAGATGTCTTCTCCAAAAGGAGAGATGGTGTGCTCCGATATTAGGGTCATTTGTGTGTACCGGATGTTGGTGACTTGAGGGAGCTCATGTTGCATGAAGTTCATGGTTTCAGATATTCTATACATCCAAGTTCCACTAAGATGTACCGTGACTTACGAAAAGTCTATTAGTTGAATGGCATGAAGAAGGACATAGAAGAATTTGTGGCTAAGTGTTCGAATTGTCAACAGGTGAAGGTTGAGAATCAGAGACCAGGAGGTGTGCTTCAGGACATTGGTATCCCTACTTGGAAGTGGGACAAAATCAATATGGACTTCATTACAGGGTTGACTCGTACACGCTGACAGTATGACTCCATTTGGGTGGTTGTGGATAGGTTGACTAAGCCAACTAATTTCCTACCAGTCAACACTACCGATTCAACAGAGGATTATGCTAAGTTATACATTCGGGAGTTAGTTCGGTTGCATGGAGTGCCTTTTTCTATCATATCAGATAGAGGTACTCAATTTACCTCCTAATTTTGGAGATCATTTCAGTAGGGCCTTGGTACCCAGGTCAAACTTAGCACAACATTTCACCCGCAAACAGATGGTCAAGTGGAGCGGACCATTCAAACTCTAGAGGATATGTTGAGAGAATGTGTATTTCAAGGGTAGTTGGGATAATAATTTGCCTCTTATTGAGTTTGCATATAACAACACCATCATTCCAGTATTTAGATGGCTCCTTTTGAGGCTCTTTATGGGAGGAGGTGGAGATCACCTATTGGTTGGTTCGAAGATGGAGAAGTTGTGATGATAGGACTAGATTAAGTCCATGAGGCCATGGAGAAAGTTCAGCTTATAAAGGATAGGTTGAAAATAGCTCAGAGTCGCCAAAAGTCCTATGCGGATGTGAGGAGGAGGGAGCTTGAGTTTGAAGTCGACGATTGGATGTTTCTAAAGGTGTCTCCCATGAAGGGGGTGATGAGGTTTGGAAAGAAAGGGAAGCTCAGTCTCCGTTATGTTGGTCTGTACCGGATTGTGAAATGGTTGGCAAGGTAGCATATGAGTTGGAGTTTCCCTAAGAATTAGCTTTAGTTCATCCAATTTTCCATGTATCGCTCTTGAAGAAGTGTTTGGATCCAACTCTAGTTGTTCTGGTGGACAGTGTCTGTGTGAAAGATAGCCTTAGCTATAAGGAGGTTCCGATAGAAATACTTGATCGTTAAGTTTAGAAGCTAAGAAACAAGGAAGTAGCCTCAGTCAATGTTTTGTGAAGGAATCAGCATGTTGATAGGACTATGTGGGAGGTTGAAGAAGATATGATGGATAAATACCCGCATCTATTCTCTTCCGGCTCAGTTACAACTTGAGGTATCAGTTTTCTGTCCTATTCAGTTTCATGTTCAATTCATGTGTCCCAGTTTCTTTCATGTTGATGCATGTATGTGTGATTCATGAATTCAGTTGAGTCATGTATTTTAGTCCGGAGTTAGTTACTCCATCAGTTTTCATCTTAAATATTCAATATTTTGCATGGTAGTTGCATTTTCCCAGTTTTCAGTATGTTTTCCCACATTCAAGGACGAATGTTCCCAAAGGGGAGATATTGTAATACCTCAGAAGCGCCTAAGATTATACTTGAAATTTGAAATGAAAAGTAGCAGAAGTCTGAGATTTCTTCTCAGAACGAGTCATTATATGGGACGTTGGTGGGACTAACGACCCGTTGGAGGTGCTCGTTGTGAGAATCTAAAAAGTGGGCTGGGAAGTAACGGGTCTCAGGATGACCCGTTCGTTGAAGTAATGGAATGTTGGTGATGTGCTGTGAATTTACAACACTTTCGATGCTCAAAACTAAGAAAATAGCATGGACTTAGGTGTATTTATGTGGATATAAGGAACTTTTCCTTTTTTTACAGGATAAGTTGGTGTTGGAGCTGAAAATGCAAAAGATAGCCTGAAGTGTGCAAAATAGGCTCAGATTGTAGTCCATAGTATGAGCCGTAGGAAGGTCCTACGAGTCGTATTGATGGTTGTGAAAAGTTGCAGAAGGCTAATGTTTAAGAGATGCAATATACGATTCGTACCAAGCTTGTACGAGTCATGGTGATTAAGTCGTGAAAAGATTTAGAATATTTGCATAAGAGGCTGACTCCTGCTATGGAAAGGAAGTACGAACCATGGAATGAAGGTACGAGTTGTACCATGGAGGTCGTGATGAAATTTAGAAATATTTCAAAATCTCAGATTCAAGCCACGGGAGCTCAGTACAGATCCTAAGATGGAGGTACGAGTCGTACCAGGATCCAACACTTAGCCAAAATCCAGCTAGTCATGCAATGTACAAAAGGATGCTACGGGCGGTACGATAGTGCTACAGATCGTAGGATGACTCGTGATGTGTGCGAAACCAGATATGGAAATTCACCCTGTTAGCCTAGAAAAAGGATTCTTGTGTCTGTATAAATACGTTTTATGTTTTATTTTCAGTAAAGATCGATCAGAGAAGAGATTTTTAAGGAGAGAAAAAGAGAATTGAGTTGATTTGACTTGTGATCAACCTTTTCTTGAATTGTTCTTGCTATTTGTTATTCAAGATCTTGCCGATTAATTAAAGGAAGTGTTTTTATCATTCATAATTATAAGTATTGAATTATGTTTTCAACCATGAATGCAATTCACAACCTTACAACTATGAGAGGTTAAAACCTCCATAGCTAGGGTTGTGGGAACCATGGTGGATTACCAAGCTAGGGTTGCACAAAGTGATTCTAAAACCAATACAAACACTTATATTGTATTCTCTTCATGCTTAAACGTTTCTTAACGGTGAGCAACGTTAGGACATGCCCGAATTCTTTAGTTGCTTAGGCCTAAGAGGTAGAGATTAGGAAAAGGGAATTACAACAAAGCCTTGATCTTGATGATCATGGTATTAACTTGAGTTGTGGTCACAGGATAGTTAAATCTGGAACTTAGTGATAACGGATAGTTTGAAACCGCTCATGTGACTTGGTCGAGTAATAGAGTATATTCATTCAATAGGGACTGGTTGGTCATTTGAATGAATCTAAGTTATCAGTTCTATAAGTAAGTATTGGTGATGATCACGAGTGTATACCCAAATAAGTTATGAACCCATGGGGAACACAAACCCTAGCTATCCTTTAATATTGATTCAAAATAGAACTTTTGATAATTGTTTTTATTATTGCTTTTCTTTAGAACCCCCAAATTTTGAAGTAATTACCTTACAAGTTCACTACCGGCTGTAATCTAGCTCTTCCATATTCCCAGTGGGATCGACCCCAACCTCTAGTTGGGTTCTTTATTGACAACGTCCGCTTCATACTTCAGTAAGAGGTGTGGTTTGAGTGTTACCAAAAAGTGGCGCTGTTTTCGAGAAATACGGTTAAGACTAGGTTATTTGCTCGTATTTGACTTTTTGGTAGTTATTTCATTAGTTACATTTATTTTTGTGTTTTTGATACCCACAAGTTGTTCTTCGGTGAATGCCAAGAACTCAGAGTAGTGGAGATCCCCTTGTTCCACTAAATCTAGAAATAGAAAGAGCACTGCACAGAATGGAGAACCACGAGCAAAGAGAAGCCTGTATAGATGAAGAAGTTAGGCAAGCCAAGCTAGCTCGGCAAGCTACACTACAGCATGCGGAAGATGACAGAGAAGAGGTAGTAGATGCTGGTCGACATGGGAGGGGCAACAGAGCTCATAGATTTTCCCCTTAGTTCTTCGATGATGAGGACCCAGATATTGATGAAGTTGGATCGACTAGAGCAATTATGCCACCATCATTGCCCGTTGGGGCCAAATTAAACATTCCGAGCACCATGATTCACTTGTTGAACACGAAAGGGGTGTTTAGTGGTCATGTAGCGGATGATGCCAACCTGCACTTAATGAACTTCGTAGGAATATGCAATGCGTACAGGTTGCCCGGAGTAAGCCAAGTTGTCATACGACTCAGACTCTTCCCTTTTTCTCTATCAAGGGAAGCCATTTTATGGTTATCATAGTTGCCCAATGACTCCATAACCAACTGAAGGGAGCTCAAATAGGCCTTTTTGGAGAGATTCTTTGCCCCATCCAGGATGTTGTAGCTAAAGGATGTGATCTATAATTTTCAACAAATAAAGATTGAGGAACTTCATGAAACTTGGTTGAGATTCAAAAAGAAGTTGACAAAGTGCCCTAACTACAAAATCCCAGATGACAGTTTGTAGGAATTTTTTTACAGGTCTTTGAATAACAACACCAAAGTTGTAGCAGACACGGTGGCTGGAGGAGCATTAATGAGACACAGTTGGGAGCAAGCTGCCACTATTCTTGATAGGGTGACTAAAACAAACAGGGCCTGGCATACGAGGGAAAATGATGCAGTGGCAGGCACATATGCTATTGGTTTGACTGCAAACCAACGAAGAAAAGAAGAAGAACGTGACCAGGAGTTGGCTCATATGCGCACATCATTGGACTTGCTGACAAAGCATATTATGGGAGTTGGAGCCAAATAGGTAAATGCAGTGGGAACTCAAGGAAGGGAGCAAGGAGCTGATCACTCTAATTATGAGGAAGAGGCAAACTTCCTGGATAGCCAGGTGGCGGGTTTCCGAACCAACGCCCAAGCGTCTGGATAAGACAATTGGCGCCAAGGTTTAGGAAATCAAGGTCGGAACCAATATAGAGACAATTACAACAGAAACGGGTTCAGAGATAGGAGCCCAGGTCGTGAGTGCGAAGGAGATTGGACAATAAATGATGGATACCGCAATGACCGGGCTAAAGTCTATGTTCCTCCCGACGCACGAGAAGGGGAGGCTGGGAAATCAAAGTTGGAGAGAATGATGGCTGAGATGTTGAAGAAGGTGAGGCCCACTGATGATTAGCTGAAGAATATCCGAAGTGACTTATCAAGTATGGGTCAGAAAGTGGAATCTTATGCTACCGCCATCAATCAGATCGAACATCAACTTGGGCAACTGTCAACATCAATGAACCCTAGACAAAAGAGTACACTGCCTAGCAACACTGTCCAAAATCCAAAGAATGATGCACATTGCATGGTAGTGATGACTAGGAGTGGTAAAACCACAGTTGACCCCCCGTTTCCAGTTGAAGTTGAGCGGATGAAAGAGAGCATAATTGAGGAAGATGATACGAGTGCTGAGATAGAGAATGGTGAGTTGCAAAAGGCCCCGAGAGGTAAGAAGGAACTTAACATTGATTAAGGGGAGACATAAATGCATAAATCTATCCCACGACCACCACCACCATTCCCTCAAAAGATGAAGAAAAAGGCGGAGAATGGTAAGTTTCAGAAATTCCTTTCAATGCTTAAGCAACTATCTGTGAACATACCTTTGGTCGAAGCATTAGAGCAGATGCCAGGATACGCAAAGTTTATAAAGGACCTAGTGACTAAGAAGAGATTTGTGAGTTATGAGCCTGTTGACAATATACATCACTGTAGTGCCATAGCTACAAGGGTCCTAGCTTAGAAAAAGGAAGACCCAGGTGCCTTCACTATACTATGTATGATTGGCAATGTCGAGTTCGCAAGGGCACTTAGTGATCTAGGAGCTAGCATTAATTTGATCCCCTTGGCAGTATTCAAGAAATTGGGATTGGGAGTCTCCACACCGACCAACATGCAGATATTGATGGCTGACAGAACGGTTAAAAAGCCAGTGGACATCCTAGTTGATGTGGTTGTCAAGGTAGAAAAATTCATATTCCCAGTAGACTTCGTGATTTTGGACTGTGAGGTTGATTATGAGGTCCCTATTATTTTTGGGCGACCATTCCTTACAACCGGTAGGGCTCTAGTAGATGTGGAAGCTGGTCTGCTGAAGTTTAGATTAAACCAAGAAGAGGTGACTTTCAACATCTGCAGGACAATGAAGAAACCCAAGGAATTTAGTGTAATCTCAGCACTGGAGGATGAGTATGAACCACTTGACGAATTCTGAGTAGTCAAGAGATTTTTGTCATGCCGCGATGTTAAATCAAGCACTTCTTGGGAGGCAACCCAAGTGGTAGTTTGGTGAAGTCTGAGTAACTAGGCTACTTACGTCGTGCCGTGAGGTTAAATCAAGCGCTTCTTGGGAGGCAACACAAGTTATTAAACTAATGTGTGCCCAGTGTGTAGGGAAATTAAAAACAAGAGGTTGAAACATTAGCTGCTACGATTCTCAGTACGACTCGCGATGTGATCTTATGAGTCGTAGTAGCAGTAGTGGTGAGGATCAGAGAAAAATGATTCAAGCTCTGACCTATGATTCACCCTACGGATTGTACCTTAGTTGTACGAGTCGTAGGATCTATTCATAGGTATCCAGGTAAGTTTTCTTCAATAGGGTCACTTACAAGTCAAAGGGACGAGTCGTAGGTACTTCCTACGACTCGTGTTGACGGGTCAAAACTGGCAATATACCCGACTCGGCCCAAATTCTTTGAAAATTTGTCCTTACCTATTTAAATCCCACAAACACCCACTCCCACACTAATAACACTCAAAATCACGACTTGAACTCACCTCCCCACACTCGTAACTCAAAATCATCGAACAATTGAGAAAAAATTTTGCTCAACCCAAGTTCTGCCAAACCCTATACAGTGATTTCCACTTGATGAAACATATATCAAGTAAGTATGTTGTATTACACATTGATAACATTCATATACTGAGAGTGATGGTTCTAAAACCCCTGTGTATCAGTCAGTATGCTCGAAAATTGATTTTAAAAGAGAGACAATGATCAGGGTGTTGTGAAATAGTTTTCGACTGGAGAGATGCTAAAATTTTGATGAACTTAGGTCTTGAAACACACAAATAATTACGGGTAGTAGGTAAAAATGGGAGGATTGAGCATGGTTAAGTTGAGTTAATGATATGCCTAGACCTGGGGGAAATCTGACTACCTTAAAATGTGAAAAGAGAACCCTTGCAAATTGAGAAATTAAAATCTTGAAGTGGTATGAGGCACAGTACGGATCATAGGTTTCTACTACGAGTTGTACTGAACACTCGTACCACCAAATTGAACAAGGTTGCATAAAAAGCTTTTCCTATGACTCGTGGAATCAACCTACAGGTCGTACCATGAGTTGTGGAAAAAATTAGAGAAATACTAATGCAGGGGCTTCATCAGACGACTCAAGGTACGGATCGTACCTTTGTGGTATGGGTTATACCTACTAGTCGTACTAAAATTTGGTTGTAATTCTGGGATTTCTCATGAGTTGTACCTTCATGGTACGACCCGTAGTGATGACCCGTGATGAGAATCTGAACATCTCCTATCTAATTCTTCTTTTTCAAAAACGGAATGCTAACTTCTTTCTCTAAAGGTACAATGAAATACAAACGCAGAGCCGATAAATAAAAAGCCTGAAGGGCACTGATTGATGAAACAACTAAGTCGGACTCTGAAAAGGCAAGATACTCACCTAGTGGTTCAGTCGAAGAGTATCAAGTAGACACCTCTGACACTGATGGAACCAGAATGACTAGGAAAAAGCAAAGGCCCAAGCTGAAGCAACCACTGCCACATCAGCTCGAGCTCCCCAGTCTGAGGAGGGAGTGATAGGAACAATGGAAGTTGGGAAATGAATCCAATGCTGAAGAAGCATCAGGGGAGACCCAAAGCGTAGACGATAATAGTAGTGAAGAATTAGAGGAGGAGGCTCCTAATGTTGCACAAGAACAGACCCCACCCAAGGAAAGCCATACAATTCGGTGGAGAGTGCCGGGAGCTAAGAAATCTATGAGCAAGGAATCTCTCTCACTTCCAAGAAAAAATCGAGGAGCATCTAAGAAGAACCGCGGATCCTCACAAACTCAATGAATGAAGTTGAGGAAATGAAGTAGATCTTTAGCTTTTATGGTTTTGAGTTGATGGCCAAGACTCCAACACAGTATACAAAAGAAATAGTTCGGGAGTTCTATGCCAACTATTTGGCCACCATGGAGGTAAAGGCAAAGGAAGGCCAGAAGATAAAAGACCAGCCTCGTCTGGAGAGTGTTATAATTCGAGGTCGAGAGGTTGATATATCTGAGCGGACCATCGCTCGAATGTTGTAAAGGACCACAATTCATGCCTACAAGGATGATGCCAAAGTACGATTACAGGGTGGAGGCAATGAAGTAGATTAGACAACTGACTGTGCAGGAGAGATAGAGGTAGCCGCAATGGCTAGCAGGGGTGATTGCTGAGAATAAGGAAGAAGCTGAGTGGGTTACAGGAGGAAAGCAGGTGACAAAGAACTCACTGAATTTCATAGAAAAAGCTTGTTGGACACTAGGCGCCATCGGTTAGCACCTACAGTAACCGATAACATATTGAGTGCTGACAGAGCAGCTTTGGTGGCATGCCTCATGTCTCGTTACCCCATCAATATCCCAAGGATCATAGAATATGAGATACAAGACCGGGCGGTGTGAGTGAGCACTACTATCCCATTCCTGAGTCTTGTATTCAGATTATGTATGGAGGCAGAAGTTCCAAGGGGTGACGAGCGGTTGATTGGAAGCTAGAGGATTGCAGACATAGGCCTTATCCGGGATGAGATGAACCCGGTAAGCAGATCCAGAATTCCCACAGCAATTCTAGTAGCACAGCCAGCAGGGGACGCACAGGTGAATTTCCCCATTACACAAGAGCAGAGCAAGAAACTAGCTACAAACTCTAGTCATTCAGAGTCAGCTCCCAGCACCTCAGTTGCACCATTGCCCAGTCTACAGACTCAAACACCAGCAGGGTATACTTTGGTACCATAGGAATTCCTCCATAAGCTAGCCAAACGGTTGACCATGGCGGAGCGAAAGATTCAGGCCATGATGGATAATGTAAAACCATGGGTCAAAGTCAGAGATAGAGGCAGCAACTCAGGCTCTATATGTTCGCCTGGATAGTTTTGAGAGCTGATTCAATGTGAGGATGGAGAAGCAGACAGATACCAGTAGTCTATGTATGGAGTTGGGGGCTCTTCAGAGACAAGTAGTTTAGTTGTCATCATGACAACCAACAATT
The DNA here is from genome assembly GCA_018107945.1 of Datura stramonium. Classification (NCBI taxonomy): domain Eukaryota; kingdom Viridiplantae; phylum Streptophyta; class Magnoliopsida; order Solanales; family Solanaceae; genus Datura; species Datura stramonium. The sequence continues at coordinate 1,697 of JACEIK010011741.1, read as the reverse complement.
TTAGCAGCCCCCACTCTTCCGGACCTAGATGCCGAGCCTGATGAGGAAATTGATTTGGCAGCATATTTGGAGCCGACTACAACTGTTGAAAAGGGTAAGAAACGAGATGCTAGGATGTTAGAGAGGAGAGTCTGAAGAAGAGGAGGAAGAAGGAGAAGAAAGAGCGCAAGTGGGCCAGAGTAGAGAGCATGCAGACTCACGACTGTTCGGACCAAACTACACGCAAGTGCACGTGATCGTACAAGTAGTAAAGTGGCTTTATTTCAAGCCAAGTATCGATCCCACAGGGACTGAAGTACGGTAGTAATTATCCTAATTGTTAGTGAACGATATTGCTATAAAGGTAGACAACCAAACAAATAATGTTTTATGAGTCAATATTAATAGTTAATAAGAACC
>JACEIK010011740.1:10798-34453 GCA_018107945.1 Datura stramonium | reverse complement strand
TGTTAGCCCTGATCCCACTATTTCAGCCAGTTTCAGTCTATTTCCTATTACTTCAGTTACTGCCAGCTTTATTATTTACCTTCAGATATTTACAGTTATTACTTTACATACTCGGTACATATTGTACTGACGTACTTCCCGGGGCGCTGCATTACTTGCCTGTAGGTACATATAGATGAGGAACAGATCCCTCGTAGTTTCAGTCAGCGGTATAGGGCCTTCAACTCCTTTCTTCCGGAGCTTGGGTGACAGAGGTGTACTTTCTTTTTGCTTGTACAGTATGGGTAGGCCGGGGCCCTGTCCCGACCATCTTAATATTCTTAGAGGCTTGCAGATTGTATTATATTCCCTGTAGTTAGATGTATCGGTCGTGTGGGGCCATATATGTGTTTCAGATTGTATGTGATGGCCGTGTTGGGCCTTGTTCAGTTGTTAGTTGGTGACCTTGTCGGTCACAGATCAGTTTAGCGCCAGATTTCATTTTTTAGTTATAACTAGATATCTTGGTGGCCTTGTCGGCCCGCATAGGACTCCTTATATTCAGTTGTTTCTGGTTAGCTGTTTACTTTTAACAGGTGGCTATAGGCCTTGTCATCCAGGGGATATATTTACAACCGCCATATAGCCTGTCGTTTTCTTTATTTCAGAGTTAGAGCCAGTATTGCACCAGAAGTGCTTAGGCTCATTAGTTCAACAGTCCAGGTCTTAGTAGGGCACCTGGTGCCAGTCATGCCTCCCAAGGCAGGGCGTGACAAAATTAGTTCGTAAGGTCTCAAGTTACCTTTCTTTATTCTCCATTGAAGATTGGAGCATTTGAGATATGTAATACTATTCATAATTAGGAACTCTGTCCTTCCTCACGCCTTGTATCTTTAGTTTCAGTTCTAGAAGAACCTAAGAGCTAAGATTTTGCCCAAAGTATATGAATTGGGTCTTCTTCCCTATAATCCGGGCTATACATTGTTCTTCCTTGTTGATTGATGTTCATAATTTTTCTACCACATGAACTACTTTTGCTAAAACTATATGAAAATATTATCATACTATTTAAATGACTTGTTTTCATGAGAGGAGGTATCTTTCAAGTTTTATGAAAAACATCTTGGAAGAAAGTTCATGTAAGCATACATAACTTTAAACACGTGAATTTTAAGAAAAAACATAGTTCAGTTTTAGAGAGTATTTTAGAAAAGACTTTCAGTTTGATCAGTTTTAGTTTCATTGCATGATTTTTTGAGAAAGCATGTTTTGAGACAGTTTTGAGCATATATATAACACCCCAAAAGTTTCTAAGGCTAAACCCCAGATTTGGAATGAAAAACCAGAATATTATTCTCAGAACGACTCGTCAGATGAGTCTTGTTATAGACAACGACCCGTTAAGTCAGTCGTTAGTTGTCCAGCAGGTTCCTCCCTCAAATTAAACGAGTGGTATAACGACCCATCGTTAGTGGTAACGAGTCATTGTGCCACCTATTCTATCAAGTTCAGAATGTGATAAAAAAAAATTCTTCTCCCAAACGACGAGCCAGAGAACGATTTATTGTTTAGTATAATGACTCATTGTAGGAAGCCATTAGAGGAAATCTAGAAAGAGTTATAAATCTCTCCAGTGACAACGGTTGGAAGCAATAACCCGTTGTTTTCGATAACAGAATGTTCTGTCCTTCCGTCGGGGGAGATCCAGAATCTCTTTGAAACTTCCCCAGTGAAAATGATTGGAACCAACGACTCGTTGTTCCACCTAACGAGTCGTTGTTCCTGTCCATCAGTCATGTCCTGAAACTATTCAAAATTCCAGTAGTGACGACGAGTCGTCCAGTCACTTAATGAATTTTTAGGTGACTCGATAAGTGGAGGTGTTAAGTTGAGATTAAAAAAATTACAATTCCTCTAGTGGCAACGAGTAGCAGCAACGACCCGTTTTGCCCACCAATGAGTCGTTCTATCATCCGTTGTGAGAATTCCAAAGAAGGAAAATTTTCAGACCCAAGACCAACCACTGGCTCCAACGAGTCGTGGTCACCACCGATGACTCATTGTGTGACACATTGAGTTATTATAGACAGTTTTCCGGACTTTTCTCCAGGGGTGATTTTGTAACTTTCTGCTATTTTAGTTCCTAAACTATGTCATTTTGGGAATAATTTCAAAGGTTCTAGAGGGGTAAACAATTTTTCTCCCTCATTCCCCACTTATATTTTCAGATTAACGCTTGTAAACTCCAGAGTTCCTCTCTCACGCAAGAGCTAGGGATTTCAATTCCCCTCAGAATTTTTGAGCTGCTTCTAAGAGATTTCTTCTCCAAGTATGTGGGGTTTTAGCAAGGGTATTCCTCTCACACTTGTGCCCAAGTATTTTTAGAATCTTCATCAATTCATTCCTATAGAAATCATGAGTTAGGGTTCCAGACAGATCCTAGTTTTCCTTGTATTTTATTAGTTCTCCTAGTTTCCCTGATTAATACTATGTGAAATTCATAATTTGACTTCATTTTTACATATTCATTTCTAGCCCTAATATTAGCATGATGTTGGGTTGAATACTGTATGAATTTTCGTATGAATGTTTCAAGTTAAAAATTTGTATTTTCAGATTATAGGTACACTTATTATTCTTTAGAAATGTGAGCTGGTCAGTTTGGCCCTTTTATTAGTCTATGTTTAAATTCAGTATCTTCAGTTATCAGGTTCCTGAGGCTTTTAGATAAGTTGTTCTGTCTTAGCCTTAGGACGTCAGTCTTGAGCTAATCAGTCTAGTTAAATATAACTAGAATTGCAGTTGGAAGTAGTACTTAGCACTGAGTAGGCCTGGGTTTAGTGTATCCAGATTTTCAGAACTACGTGCCATCGTAAGTTATTAACCCAAATGGGCCTCAGAAAATGATCACACAGCTCAGCCACTATACCTCGATAAAGTACAGTGGGCTATTTTTGATGGAGTATATATATCGAACTCTATGTCTAGCTCACGTGGTTATATGTCGGTTAGAGTCTTTCCCACAATACAGTTCAGTCTCCGATCTTAGGATATGATTACGACCCTTATATCAGTTTTACCAATTTTCAGTACTCTCAGATTTCAGTTTATTTGCAACATGTATAATTTCAATCAGGGTCATTTTATATATTTCAGCATGTTTATTTAACATATTTTTTTCCAGTATGATTATGTTATGGAATTTCATGACCTTTCATATACACTACATTCAAAGTATTGACACATGCTTTCCATGTTATATCATCTCATGATATAGGCTCAGGCTCAGTAGTGGAGTTAGCTTCTCTTTCAGGCTTATTACAATAGAGTTCCTTTGGTGAGTCCTCATCTTCCGAGGGCCGGAGTTTTCATCTTCAACACTTGCTATTTTCGTTTTAGCTTCAGATATTAGAGTTAGCTGGGGTTCTGTCCCAGCAACTTAACAATTATTTTAGAAGGCTTTCATACAGTATATATTAGTTTCAGTTTGAGTCTTAGTGTTTGAGAAAATATCAGTAATTTATCAGATGCTCTTTATTTATTCAATATTTGGTTATTGTTTTAATCAGCTTCCACTTAATAGTCTTTTACAGAAGTTCAGTTATTATAGAATTGTGTCATGCCATGGGTTTGCTTGGGGTCACTTGTTATCTTAAGTACCATATCGCGTCCACGGTGCAGACTCGGATCGTGAAAATAGAAGCTCACCAACATCATACTATTTCGAGCATAAAAGCTCACCAGTTTACTTAGTTTTGAGCATAAAAGCTCACCAGTTTTTTTCCTTTTATTTTTATATAGTTTTGAGAATAGAAGCTCACTAGTTTTATACAATTTTGAGCATAGAGGCTCACCAGAAAAGTGCAATTTTGATCATAGAATCTCACTAGTTATTATACATCTATATTTATTTTGAGTTAGAACGGCTCCACGAAGATGTTTTAGATGCCTCAGATAGGCATAGTTTTTATATGAGCACAGTTTTTGGGAGGATTATTTAGCACCGAGATAGGTGAAGGTTTCAGATAAGTTGAATCCCCAAAACGATGAGCTAACTTAGGTTAGGATCATGCCGTTGGTTCAGGAGACTCCTTAGATAGCTCCTGTAAGGGCTTAGTATCGATCCACAATTTAGTTTCGTCCTCTACCCTAGAAAGGCTTTGGACAGCTCTGCCAACCAGGCTAGGGTTTGGACATCATGCGCTCATCATGGTGTATGTCAGTTAAGAGAAGCTCCCAACTGAAGTAAAGTATTTTTAGAAACTTATCTTCATATATGATTTTCAGATGCATAACTATTTTTCACAATATTTATACTTATGTTTTATTGCATCACTTAGAGCATTCAACGCATTTAGTTCACTCACTCAGTTTAGTGTTTCAATTTAATCTTGTTGTTTTATTCAGCTATATTACATACCGCACATTTTCATGTACTAATTCCATTTGGCACTACATCTTTGTATGATGCAGATTCAGGTATGCTGGACTGGTAGTAGACGCATCTGTAGGATATTCTCCATTTAGTAGTGGTGAGACCTCATACTTTTCGGAGGACTCCATTTTATCTCTTGCTTATTAGTAGTGTTAGTAGTTCCTTAAGGTAGCCGGGGAATCTTTTCTTGGCACCCGTTCTTCAGTATTTAGAGGCTTCATAGACTAGACAAGGAGTTGATGTTAATGCTGTTTAATAACATTTTTATTCAGTTTCGATTGTTGAATTTATTTCCTTTTATAAATGAGCTTGTTGACCCACTTCTGTTATAGCTTCTATATCTACCTCAGTTCGTAGTAAGTCAAGCAAGGGTTCGCTTAGACCATTAGTGGTCTGAGTACCGGCCACGCCCAGAGTGTAGGTTCGGGACATGACAAACTTGGTATTAGAGCTCTATGTTTAAGAGTCCTAGGATGTGTATAAAAGCACATCTAGTAGACTCCTTCTTATAGGTGTGAAACATGCTACACTTATAGGGAGGCTACAGGGTGTAAGGAAATACTACCCTTCTTTCATACTCTAGTTCATGCAATAGAATTAACTCTATAAATATTTCCTCCTAACTCGTGCATTCACGTATTTCAGATCATGCCTCTAAAACGTACCACCAGTCAAAGGAACATTTTTAGTGCTGGGGTTTTCACTGGAAATAACATAGCCAATCTGCCTCCACAGACTAGGATGTAAACTAGAAATGGGGATCGCTCGATAGTCCAGGATGCGAGTGTTAGAGCTCAGAATGTACCTGTTAATAATGTGAGAGTTGCAGAAGCACATGTTCCATAGCCTCCCGGTGTTGGTAATTTAGAGGGGCTATTCAAATGCTCAAACAGTTGGTTGCTGCTCAGTTAGGCTGTCAGGGCTCAGCATCTACCAGCTCTAGTTCTCACGACTTGTTTGGAGCGTCAAGGATTGAAGAGTTTCTTAGAATGAACGCACTGGTGTTTATAGGGTGTAAGATTGATAAGGATCCGCATAACTTTATTTACGAGATGTGGAAAATTTTGAGAATGATACACGCAATAGAAGGAGTCGAGTTTTTTATCAGGTCAAGAAAGTTGCGAATGTATGGTATGATCAGTGGGAACAAGTTCGAGGTGAGAATGCAGCTCCAACAGTTTGGGGTGATTTTGAGGAGGCGTTCTTGAACCATTTCTTTCTCCAGGAGCTGAGGGAGGCTAAGGCAGAAGAGTTTGTGAACTTGAAGTAGGGTACCATGAGCATGAAGAAATATGGTCTCGGTTCACTCAGTTATCTAGGTATGCTTTGAAAATGGTACCAGACATGAGAGCTAGGATGAGAAAGTTTGTGTCTGGTTTGGGTAACCATGTAAATAAAGAGTGTAAGGGCATCTTGTTAATCGGTGACATAAATATCTCAAGACTTATGGTGTACACCCAATAGCTAGAGGGGATGTAACACCCCAAAAGTCTCTAAGATTAGATCCTAGACATGAAGCAGAAAACCAACAGAAAGTAAATAAATTCCTAGACGATGACCCATACCACGAGTCGTGGTAGGGCTTGTGGTAAACAAAAATAGGTCCCAAGTTTATAGACACCACAAGTCAAGGGATAACTTATGGTACCAGTCAACGGCTTGTCCTGTCTGGTCATGGCAAGAGGTTCAAAAAGTGTACATGATTTGTTTAGTGACCATGGGTGCATAGCATGACACATAGTACCATAGGATGACTCATTCTGTCCAACCTTGGGATGAGGTACAAAAAGTGATCGAGTTACTTTAGTAACCACAAGTGTGTACCACGAGCTGTGGTAGGACACCATGGGTCGTGGCACAACTCGCTGGCATTGGATGACAAGTTTTCCAATATATTTTTCTAGGAGTAATTTGGTGACTTTCTATACTTTTAACTCCTAAACTATGTCGTTTTGGGGTATTTTAGAGGAGTACTAAGGGGAGCTAGTCAATCTTTGTCCTCTTTCTCTCCTAAACACTCAAGAACAAACACCAGAAGGATTAAACTCTCTCAAATCAAGAACTAGGGTTGTTCCCCAAAAGCTTCTAGGTTCAAGTTCTAGCAAGAATTCCCCAACTCCAGGTATGTGGGATTTCAGCAAGGATTTTCCTTTCACCCTTGTGTCCCAAACTCTTTCAAAATTATAGAAATCTCAATCCTTTATAAATCATGTCTTCGGGTTCTCATTCAATTTATGATTTCCCTTATTATCTTAGTGTTTTCAAGACTTCTATGATCATTATTATATGATATTCATGATTTTACATTCAGTTACATATAATATTTTCATGTCATTAATTTTAGCATGATTTATGTGTTTAGTCTTTATGATTTAGCATTGTTTTAGAAAAATTTGGCATGTTATGAACACACAATCCCATAATAATTTTGTTATGCATATTTTGACAGCATAACTAGTATTTTCAGGTTCTTTAGACTCTCAAAACACTTTTAGATAAAACAGTTTCTGAAATAGTCTTAGAACACCAGTTTTCGAGCTATCAATAAATTATTAGTTGGGAGTAGTACTTGGCACCAAGTTAGGCCAGGGTTCAGTGCATCCAGGTCCCAAAAATTATGTGCCACCACAGGTTTTAGCCTAAATAGGCGTCAATTTTAGTGATCACACTAGCTATTCCTTTATACACTAGAAAGGTATATTGGGTCCTCTCGATAGGGCGTATACATCAGACTCCACATTTAGCTCATGTGATTTATGTCAGTTAACAGGCTCTCCCATAGTTCAATACAGTTACAGTTTCATTCATAGTTATAAACTCAGTTTTCAGTGCATGTGCATGACCCTCAAACTAGTTTTACTTGTATTTTCGTTATGCATCCTCAGACTAATATTCCATATCAGTATTTATGCATCTTAGGTAGCGTCATAGAATTTCAGTTCAACTTAAGCATTCAGTACAACATTTTAAATTATCATCATATTCTATTTAGTTCGTTGCATATCTCACATGCTCTGTGCATTTGGAGTACTAACTGCATACATTCTCTTACGATATATCCTATCATGATATAGGTTCAGGTACTCAGGCACAACACCATGATTAGCTTTGATCCAGTGCCCAGTAGCATCTGTCAGTGGTGAGTCCTCATCATTCGAGGGATGAAGTTATGTTTATTCTCAATGTTTTTATTTTTATTTTCAGTTACAGTGTTTTAGAGTTAGCTGGGAGCTTTTCCCAGTAACTCATTAGTTAGTAGGGGCTTTCAGACAAACAAACAGTTAGTATTGTCAGTTTATGTTCTGGTGTCAGACTTAGTGTTTATTCCTTTGCCCTAATTCTGACTATTTTGTCACTTAGAAAGTTGGTTTACAAATTCAGTTTACTTTTTCTTAGTTTATCTATAAATCATATCATAGTAGTGTTATTCCATGCCATGGGTTAGCTAGGGGTTACTAATGGCTCTAAGAATCGTATCACTTCCATAGTGTAGGCTTGGGTCATGAAAAATTTGGTACCAGAGCATCATGTTTCAGTATGTCATATGGTGTTTGAAAGCCGCATTAAATAGTGTCTTTTTCATGGGTGTGAAGCACTCCACACTTATAAGGAAGAGACTATGAAATATTTTAGAAAAGTATCACTTCTTTCATGATTACTATCGTGTGATAGAGTGTAAACTCTAATTATCCTTCTAACTCATGCTCTACGCATTTACAGACAATGCCTCGCAAATGAGCAAACGGAAGGAGAAACAAAAATGGGAACTAGCAAGCTCCATCAACTTCAACAGACCCTCTGAATGAAAAAATTACTCATGCTGAGTTCAGGGCTGCATTTCAGATGCTTGCTCAGTCCATGACTAATTAAGTCAATCAGTAGGCTATTGCACCTACTAATCCTAATATAAATGCAGCTGCCGCTAGGGTCCGGGACTTCACTCAGATGAATCCTCTAGAGTTCCATGGTTCTCAGATGGATGTGGATCCACAAGATTTCATCATTAAAGTTTAGAAGATCACTCGAATCATGGGCGTTACCTCAATTGAAAGTGTAAACTTGGCCGCATACTAGTTGAAGGAAGTGGCCCAGACTTGGTACAAAAAGTGGAAGGAGGGTAGAGATGCTGATGTAAGCTCAATTGATTAGGATGAGTTTGTGATGGTGTTTCTGGACAGGTTCTTCCGTCGTTAGTTGAGAGAAGCAAAGGTAGAAGTAATTCATTAACTTGAAGCATAACTCTATTTTAGTTAAAGAGTACACCTTAAAGTTCACTCAGTTGTCCAGGTATGCTCCGGAAATGGTTGCTGAGCCGAGGACACGAATGAGCACGTTCATTTTGAGTGTCTCATATTTGGTGGTCAAGGAGTGCAGGATCACTATGCTCATTGGGGATATGTACATCTCCCAACTCATGATCCTTGCTCAACAGATTGAGGAAGAGAAGTTGAAGGAAAAGGAAAGAGAGAACAAGAGGGCCAAAACAGGTACTTTTGACTATTCTCAGCAAAGATCGGGATGTGGGAATCACTCAAAGTATCAGCATAAATCTTCAGATCCAGCTCTTTCTTCTTCTAGTGCTCCTTCTCCCAAGCCCTGTGTTGATTAGAAAAATAGAGTGTCACGCCCCGAGTGTACACCCTAGACGGAACACGATACTTGGAGTCACAAGTAACCCCAAGTCAACCCTTGGTCTATCATACAATGGTATTCTGAGTAAAACATGTATAGAGGAAGTTTTGAAATAATACATAATAGCATTTATGAAAATTAAACAAAATTGAGCATAGAGATTTAAAATGTCTGAGAATCTGAAATCAAGTATGTGTCTGAAAGCCATATAACTGAGGAGTTGCTGGGACAGGCCCCCAGCTAACTCTAAGTCTAACTAAAAATGATAAAGAAAACTGAAATGAATGAAATAGCACCCTCGGAATATGAGGACTCACACTGCTGCTGCTGATAGAGATATCCAAACGAGTCGACTAACGACGCTAGGTCTGAGAACCTGCGGCTATATCATGAAATGATACAACATAAAAGTATGCGTCAGTACTTTGAATGTATTGAGTAAGTGAGAGAAGCATAATGATAAATATATAGATGACTGAACTGAAATGACATGCAATAACCAACTTATAAACTGAACTGAACAATCTGAAGTAAGCTGTGATGCTCAAGATGACCCTGTCTGGTGGTCAAAGACATGCCCTAAGTCTGAATGTTTTGAGTCTGAGATACTGTACTAAACTGAGCTAAGCTGATAGAGCTGATATTGAACTGAGCTGCTTATTCTAAAACCGGACTGGACTGACTAGTGGGAGAGTCTATAACCGACATATAACCACGTGAGCTAGACATGGAGTCCGATGTATACAGCCCACTGGTAGGACCCAATATACCTTGACAGGGTATAAAGGCATCAATCGAGTGATCACAAAAGTCTAGGGCTAATTAGGCCAATAATCTGTAACTGTAACCTACGCTGGCAATGTAGTTTTGGGAACCTAGGTGCACTGGAACCCCAGTCCGCTCGGTGCTAAGTCCTACTCCCACTAGATTATCCTAGACTAACTAAAAAGCTGATAGCTCGAAACTGTGGCCCAAGACTAGTCAGGCCCTATTAGAGTAACTTTACCAACCTCAAACCACTCTATGGGAGATCTGCACCTCCTACCATATAATGCCTCAAATGGGGCCATCTGAATGCTAGAGTGGTAGCTGTTGTTGTATGCGAACTCGATGAGAGGCAAGTGGTCATCCCAACTACCCTTGAAATCGATCATGCAAGACCTCAACATATCTACTAGGGTATGAATGGTCCGCTCAGCTTGTCCATCGGTCTGCGGGTGAAAGGCTGTGTTGAGCTTGACCTGGGTACCTAGTCCTTTCTGAAAAGACTTCTAGAAGTGAGAGGTGAATTGGGTACCTCTGTCTGAGATAATGGATAATGGAACCCCATGAAGTCTAACCAGTTCCCGGATACAAAGCTTAGCATATTCCTCAGCTGAATATGTGGTTTTGACTGGGAGGAGATGTGTCGACTTAGTCATCCGGTCTACTATCACGCAGATTGAATCATGTTGCTGACGAGTCTGATATAGACCCGTAATGAAGTCCATGTTTACTTGTTCCCACTTCCATGTGGGTATACTAATATCCTGAGTCATAACTCCTGGTCTCTAGTGTTCCACCTTAACTTGCTGGTAGTTCGGGCACTTGGCTACAAATTCAACAATGTCTCTTTTCATGCTGTTCCACCAGTAAATATCCCGCAGATCGCGGTACATTTTTGTAGCACCGGGATGAATGGAGTATCTCAAGCTTTGTGCCTCAGCTAGTATTTGCTGTCTCAACTCACCAACATCCGGTACACACAACCTTCCCTGCTAATGGAGCACACCATCTCCCCCTTTGGAGAAATCCTCAACCTTCTTTCTGAGAACTGCTTCTTTAAGTTTAAGTAGAACTGGATCTTCATCTTGTCTGTACTTAACTTCAACTACCAAGGATGAATCCGACCCACTTTGCATTACCATCCCACCTTCGGTTGAATCCACCAGCTGCACCCCTAACCAGGTAAGCCTATGAATATCCTTCGCCAGTTCTTTTTGCCTTCTTCTACATGAGCCACGCTACCCATAGACACTTTGCTTAGGGCATTAGCCACCATATTGGCTTTTCCCGGGTGATATAACACACTCATGTCGTAGTCTTTCAGTAGTTCCAACCACCTTCTTTGATGAAGATTAGGTCCTTCTGATTGAACACATATTGAAGACTCTTGTGATCCGTAAATACATCTACGTGAGCTCCATATAAGTAATGCCTCCATATTTTTAGTGCGAACACCACCGCTTCCAACTCCAGTTCATGATTTGTATAATTCTTCTCATGAAATTTGAGCTTTCTGGAGGCGTAGGCTATCACTTTTCCCCGCTGCATCAGAACGCAACCGAGTCCAACCCTGGAAGCATCACAATAAACAACCAATCCATTTGTTCCTTCTGGCAAGGTCAGAAATGGAGCAGTAGTGAGTCAAGTCTTTAACTCCTGGAAACTCTTCTCACACTCGTCCGACCACTGAAAGTTTACCTTCTTTTGAGTTAACTTAGTCAGAGGAGATGCTATAGAGGAGAAGCCTTCCACAAACCGTCGGTAATAACCCGCTAAGCCCAGGAAACTCCTGATTTCAGAGGGAGAGGTAGGTCTAGGAGAATCATTCACTACTGCTATCTTATGAGGGTCTACTTGTATTCCTTCACCTAAAAACACATGACCTAAGAAAGTCACGGACTTTAACCAGAATTCGCACTTGCAGAACTTGGTGAATAACTGGTGGTCCCTGAGTCTCTGTAACGCTAATCTTAGGTGGTTGGCATGCTATTCCTCATTTTTAGAGTATAGTAGAATGTTGACAATAAATACAATGACGAACATATCTCGATACTGCTTGAAGACTCTATTCATTAAACCCATGAAGGCTGCTGGGGAGTTTTTGAGTCCAAAAGACATCACCACAAACTCGTAGTGACCATACCGAGTTCTAAAAGCTGTTTTTGGTATGTCACACTCTCTGATTCTTAGCTGATGGTACCCTAACCTGAGATCGATCTTGGAGAAACAACTGGCTCCCTAAAGTTGGTCAAATAAATCATCAATTCTGGGTAGGGGATACTTGTTCTTGACTGTGACCTTGTTCAGCTGACGGTAATCTATGCACATTCTTAGGGTACTGTCTTTCGTACGTACGAATAACACTGAAGTACCCTAGGGAGAGATGCTAGGTCTGATAAAACCCTTTTCAAGAAGATCCTTTAAATGCTCCTTCAACTCCTTAAGCTCAGCTGGAGCCATTCTGTAAGGAGGGATGGAGATGGGATGAGTATCTAGGAGAAGGTCTATTCCGAAGTCTATTTCCCGTTCAGGGGGAACTCCAGGAAGATCCTCAGGAAAAATGTCTGGGAACTCGCTGGCCACAGGGACTGACTGGATAGTCAGGGTCTCAGAGTTGAAATCCTTGATCCGAACTAGGTGATATATACATCCCTTGGAGATGAGCTTCTAGGCCTTAAGGTAGGAAATAAACCTACCCTTAGGCGCTGAACTGCTACCCGTCCATTCTAACATTGGTTCATTTGGAAACTGGAACTTGACAACTCTAGTTTTGCAATCAACTGAGGAATAGCAGGAGTGTAGCCACTCCATGCCGAGAATAAGGTTAAAGTCGACAATGTCTAACTTTACAAGATCAGTTGGAATAACTTTATTCAGGAATGACACTGGGCAATTTCTATACAACCGGCTGGCTCTAACTAACTCGCCAACTGGGGTGGAGACTAAGAATGGTTCTGAGAGGACCTCTGGACTGATGTTGAACTGGACTGCTATATAGGGAGTAACGAATGAAAGAGTGGCTCTTGGATCTAGGAGGGCATACACGTCTAGATGAAAGAGACGTAACACCAGTAACTACGTCTGGTGAGTTTTTTTGATCCTGATGGGAAGATAGAGCATAGAAACGATTCTGGCACTAACCACCATTTGTACTTGATGTGTTGGCTTGCTGAGCTGGTCGGCCTATTGGGGCTGATGATGTGGTGGATTGTGATCTCCCTCGTCCTGCTGACGGGCACTCCTTAAGCCTATGTCCAAGCTGTCCACACCCAAAACAACCCTCTTTGCCCTGAAGGAACTCCCCCGGGTGATTCTTGCTGCACTTGGGGCAAGCTGGATACCTGTTCCTGACACCGAAACTTTGAGACTGAGAGCCAGATGCTCCATCCCTCTGGTCCTGACGGGATCGAAAGGTAGGGGCGCTGGCTGAACTGGGTGCTGGGGCCCTCTGCTGCTACTGCAGTGGGCGGCTACCACTGCCATACCTCTAATGGCCATAATCTGACTAGCCAGTTCTTGCCTGTTTGTTCTTTAGCTCCATATCCTTCAGCTTTTAGGCCTCAATCTGCTGGGTATAGACAATTAGACTGGAGAGATCCATGTCTCTAATCAAAATTTCTATTATGCACTCCTTAAGAACCAGGTTCGACACTCCGTTCATGAATTTCAACATGTGAGCCCTTGACTCGGCTATCATCTCCGGAGCGTACTTTGATAGCCTGGTAAACTCTAGAGCATACTCCTCCACTATTCTATTTCCTTGCCTCAAGTTCATATACTTCGCTATCTTGGCCTCCCTGAGCTCTCAAGGGAAAAATCTATCCAGAAAGTCTGTGTGGAACTCCTCCCACTCCATCGGTCCTACTCCCGCTGGTCGCCCCTCTATCCACTGCTCATACCAGACCTGGGCTACCCCTTTAAGCTGGTAGGAAGCCAGGTCGGCACTCTTGGAGGAGCCAACACCCATAATACGAGTAATCTTCCTGATTTCATCCACGAACTCTTGGGGTCCTCCCCTACTTTGGATCCCTGAAATGATGGAGGGTTCATTTGAGTGAAATCCCGCACCCTCGCAGCTGCTGCAGACCCGTTGGTGTTCCTCGAAACCACCTGCTGGTTCACCTAGTTGGTGACTGTTTGGGCCAGCAATTGGATGGCTGCCCTAAATTTAGGGGTAGATATGGAATCATCTTGAGGAGCTACCGACGCTAGTGGGGCAGGTCTGTTGGCATTACCGACCCTTCTTCCGTCACTGCGTCTGGGAGGCATGGTTCACTGAAACGAAACAGAGCACGAGTTAGAAGAGCGTTTCTGGAATTGAACTTTAATGCATGATAAGGAGTATGAACAAAAAGGATTTTTCATAATGACATCTTGTAGCCTCCTCATCATAAGTGTGGCATGCTTCACACCCATGAAAAAGACTCTACTCGATGCGGTTTCAGACTTTCTGAGGATACTCTAAACCTAGTGCTCTGATACGAAGTTTGTAACACCCCGAGTCTACACCTTGGATGGAACATGGTACTTGGAGTCACAAGTAACCCCAAGTCAACCCTTGGTCTATCATACACTGGTATTCTGAGTAAAACATGCATAGCATAAGCTTTGAAATAATACATAATAGCATTTATGAAAATTAAAAAAAACTGAACATAGAGATTTAAAATATTTGTGAATCTGAAATCAAGTCTATATTTGAAAGTTATCTAACTGAGGAGTTGCTGAGATAATCCCCCAACTAACTCTAAGTCTAACTTAAAATGATAAAGAAAATTGAAATGAATGAAATAGCGCCCCCGAAATATGAGGACTCACACTGCTACTGCTGATAGAGAGATCCGAACGAATCGGCTAATGGCGCTGGGTCTGAGAACCTACGGTTGTATCATGAAATGATACAACATAAAATTATGTGTCAGTACTTTGAATGTACTGAGTAAGTGAGAGAAGAATAATGATAAATATATAGATGACTGAACTGAAATGACATGCAGTGACCAACTGATAAACTGAACTGAACAATATGAAGTAAGTTGTGATGGTCAAGATGACCCTATCTGGTGGTCAAAGGCATGCCCTAAGTCTGAATGTTCTGAGTTTGAGATACTGTACTAAACTGAGCTAAGCTGATAGAGTTGAAACTGAATTGAGCTGCTTATTCTGAAACTGGACTGGACTGACTAGTGGAAGAGTCTATAACCGACATATAACCATGTGAGCTAGACGTGGAGTCCGATGTATACACCCAACTGGTAGGACCCAATATACCTTGCTAGGGTATAAAGGCATCAACTGGGTGATCAAAAATGTCTGGGGCTAATTAGGCCAATAATCTATAACTATAACCTATGCTAGCAACGTAGTTCTGGGAACCTGGGTGCGCTGGAACCCCGGTCCACTCGGTGATAAGTCCTACTCCCACTAAATTATCCTAGACTGACTGCAAAGCTAATAACTTGAAACTAGGGCCAATGACTAGTCAGGTGTATATAACTGAAAATACCCTGAGAGTCTTATCGAACCAAATTCTGAAACTGGATTCTCAATTGGTCAGAGCTGCTTATCTAGAAGCATCATAACCGTCTAAGAACAATCTGAAATCTGAATTGGGGTCCTAAGGCTAGTTAGAGATATAAGTCTAGAATTTCATGACCGCCTGATGGACCAATAAATTGAGTTCTGAGTTTGATCCTGATATCTGGGAGGTACTACTGACACCTCGAGAAATTCTATAGTCAAACTGATTAGCTGATATTATTCTGGTTAGCCCGGAGGTTTGCTAAAATCTGACTGAGGCTAGACTGACAATTCTGAGTAACACAGAGTATATAGACTTTCTGACTGAATCTGACTAACGTACATGTAACTGAGTTTCTAACATATCCAATTATTATAGGAGCCCCTAACTCTGAAAGATGCAAACAATTCTAAGGAATTCAATGCTTAAACATGATTCTAGTTTCTGACTTTTCAAGAGCTAGGGATAAATTTCTAATTCACTGGAACAAACATCATTTTAGTTACAAACTGGTGGAAAATGGCTACAATTAACATAGGATAGGATTCCACATTAATTAATCAAACAACGATAACAATATCTTCAATTCGCAAACTCAGGGCTAGGACTGAAAGTTAATAGAGAGAGAGTTTTGGGGGACGCAAAGGGAGAAAAATCTCCTTGCTGAATTCCCACATACCTATAGAAGAAACCCTGGTGAAAATCCCTGAGAAGAATATCAAACTCTTGCTCCTGCTCTGTGCTTAGAGAAGTTCTTACGTTCTGTTTTTTAGTGAGTTGAGATGAATGAATGGAAAGGGTCGTTCTAACCCTTTAATTCCCTCATATACGAACCCAAAACGATGTTGTTTCAAGTTTAAAAATCTGAGAAAATACTAAAATACCCCTAGCAGAAAGAACTAAAAACTGCCCGACTCTGAACAATGGATCTCAGGACAGGTCGTTCGTTCAAACAACGACCCGTTGAAAGTTGTCGTTGGTTCTGGTTTCTGAAGATGGACTTATTGGACTGAAACCATGAGAGGTTACAATGACCCATTGGAAGTACCAACGGGTCGTTGGTACCTCTCGTTGAAATGGGTAGGGAAATTGGGCCTCCAAACAACGGAAAATACAATGGCCTGTTGGACGATCCAACGGTCCGTTCTATCCTCCCGTCTTGGCCACTGCTTCTAATAAAGAGTGCGAACAACGGCCCGTTGGAAGCTTCCACGGGCCATCTATTCCGCCCGTTGTTTCTCGGAGGGAGGGGTCGGCTGAGCATTAACAGCTCATACAACGGTTCGTTGGTTCTAACCACGACCCATTGTGTGACTTGTCTAAGGAAAACTTTTTTGGTTTTCTTTTTGTATTTTTATTAAAGTGTTTGAGTCTAGTCTAGAAAAGTTTTGGGGTGTTACATAGAGCATCTGGCTCCAAGTCTCAAGGTAATGTTTTCAGTAGCCGCACTTTTCCAACATGTCCTAAGTGTGGTACGAATCAACTAGGTGAGTGCCATATTGGTAAGGAGGGTTGTTTTGGGTGTGGTCAAATGTTCCATAGGTTGATATATTTCCTTTCAGCTGGATGTGGGAAGTCTATTGGTGGAATGGCATGAAGAGGGATATCACAAAATTTGTGGCTAAATTTCCTAATTTCTAAAAGGTTAAGGTTGAACACTAGAGACTGGGAGGTATGACTTAGGATATTAGAATTCCTACTTGGAAGTGGGAAGAGATAAATATGGACTTTATTACAGGTTTACCTCGTATGCACTAACATCATAATTTGGTATGGGTGGTTGTAGATCGGATGACTAAGTTAACACATTTCTTGCCACTTAAGACTACAAATTCAATCGAGGATTATTCTAGAATTTACATCCGAAAGTTTGTTAGATTGCATGGAGTCCCTTTACCCATCATTTATATAGGGGTACTTAGTGTACCTCACAATTTTGGAAGTCATTTTCAAAAAGGTCTTGGTACCCAAGTTAAGCTTAGCACGACTTTTCACCCGCAGACAGATGGTCAGGCTGAGTGGACCATTCAGACTTTAGAGGACATGTTGAGAGCTTGCGTGATCGACATTAAAGGTAATTGGAATTGTATGCAGATGTGAGGAGAAGAGAACTTGAGTTTGTAGTAGACGATTTAATTTATTTGAAAATTTCACCCATGAAAGGGGTGATGAGTTTGGTAAGAAGGAAAACTCAGTCCCTGCTATGTTGGTCCATATAGGATCTTGAGGTGCTTTGGCAACATGGAATATGAGCTGGACTTGCTTGTGGAGTTAGCATCAGTGCATGCAGTCTTTCATGTGTCTTTATTGAAGAAGTACATTAGTGATCCGACCTTAGTTGTGCCTTTAGAGAGTGTGGGCGTGAAAGGAAGTCTCTTTTATGAGGAGGTCCCAGTTGAGATTCTCGACCATCAGGTTCGTAAGTTGAGAAATAAGAAAGTCGCTTAAGTGAAAGTACTTTAGAGGAATCAACTTGTAAAGGGAGCTACTTGGGGAGCATAAGCAGATATGATGATCAAGTACCCTCACCTATTTCCTTCCTGTTCAATTCCAGCTTGAGGTAATAGTTTCCTCCTTAGTATTCTTCTTAGTTCCATGTCCCCCAGCTGCTCTCATGTCTCAGTATGCATGCATGTTTCATGAAATCAGTTCAACATGTAATATTTAAGTTTGGAGTCAGTCACTCTATCAGTATTCAATATTTAGCATTCAGTTCTAGGATTGAAGCTTTTTCCTATCTTTCCAACTTTGTTAGTCTGCATTTGAGGATGAATATTCCCAGGGGAAAGATATTGTAACACCCCAAAAGTCCCTAAGATCAGATCCTAGACATGAAGCATAAAACTAGCAGAAAGTGAACAAATTCCCACAGGACGACCCACACTATGAGTCATGGTGAGGGACCACGAGTCATTGTAGGAATCATGGTAAACAAATAGAGGTCCCATGTTTGTAGACACCAACAGTCAAGGGATGAATCGTGGTACCAGGAAATGATCCATCCGTCTGGTTGTGGCAAGGAGTTCAGAAAGTGTACAAGATTTCTCCACTGACCACGGGTGCATAGCACGAGCCATAGTACCATAGGATGACTCGTCCTGTCCAGCCATGGGATGAGGTTGAGAAAGTGATTGAGTTGATTTAGTAACCACAAGTACATACCACTATCCATGATAGGACACCATGAGTCATGGTACAACTCGTTGGCACTAGACGACAGGTTTTCCAGTGCATTTTTCCAAGGGTATTTTCATAAATTTCTATACTTTTAAGTTCTAAACTATGTCATTTTAGGGTCTTTAGAGGGGATTAAGGGGAGCTAGTTGATCCTTGTCCTCATTCTCTCCTAAACACTCAAAAACAAAAACCAGAGTGATTAAATTCTCTCAAGTCAAGAACTAGGGTTCTTATCCAAAAGCTTCAAGCTTCAAGTTCTAGCAAGAATTTCCTAACTCCACGTATGTGGGATTTTAACAAGGTTTGGCCTTTCAACCTTATGTCCCAAACGCTTTCAAAAATATAGAAATCTTAATCCTTTAGTCATATTTTAGGATTCTCATTCAATTTATGAATTTCCTTATTATCATAGTGTTTTCAAGACTCCTATGATTATTATTATATGATATTCGCGATTTTACATTCACTTACGTACCATATTTTCATGTCATTGATTTTAGCATGATTTCTGAGTTCAGTCTTTATGATTTAGCATAGTTTTGGAAAAGCTTGGCATGTTATGAACACACGGTTCCATCATAATTTCAGTATGCATATTTTGACAGCATAACCGGTACTTTTAGGTTCTTTAGAATCTCAGAACACTTTTAGATAAAGTAGTTTCTTACTTTGTCTTTGAACACCATTTTTGGGGCTATTAATAAATTATTAGTTGGGAGTATTACTTAGCACTAAGTTTGGCCGGGATTCAGTGCACCCATGTCCTAGAACTATGTGCCACCATAGGTTTTAGCCCGAATGAGCGTCAGTTTTAGTGATCACGACAACCATGCCTTTATACCCTAGCAAGGTTTTGGTACTCTTGATGGGGCATATACATTGGACTCCACTTTTAGCTCATGTATTTATGTAGATTAACAAGCTCTCCCACAGTTCAATATAGTTACATTTCCTATCACAGTAACATACTCAGTTTTTAGTGCATGTACGTGAGCCTCAAAATATTTTTACTTGTATTTTCATTATGCATCCTCAGACTAATATTCCATATCACTATTATGCATCTCAGATAAGGTTATTGTATTTTTGTTCAACTTATCCATTCAGTTTGCATTCAATGCAACATTTCAGATTATCAACATATTCTATTTAGTCCACTGTATATCTCACTTGCTCAGTATGTTCGAAGTACTTACCATATACGTTCTTTAGCACTATTTTCTATCATGATATAGGTTTAGGTACTTAGTCGCAACACCGCCAATTAGCTTCGATCTGGTGCCCATCAGTAGCTCTTAGTGGTGAGTCTTCATCATTTGAGGACATGGTGGATTTTAATGTTATTCTAGGCATGGATTGGTTATACTCCTATTATGCCTCAATCGATTGTAAAAGCTGAGTACTAAAGTTTCAGTTTCTAGATGAGCCGGTCTTAGTTTAGGAAGGTAGTCCCATTTTTCCTATTGATCATTTCATTTCATACCTTAAGGCTAGAAAGTTAGTTTTTAAGGGGTGTATCTACCATTTAGTAAAAGTTCGACTCTAATGCTGAGACACCACCCCTTCAGTCAGTTCCAGTTGTGAATGAGTTCCCAGAGGTCTTTCCAGATGATCTTCCCAAAATTTCTCCCAATAGGAAAATAGATTTCATATTTTGATGTCCTTCTTGACACCCAGCCTATCTCTATTTTGCCATATATGATGGCTCTATTTGAGTTAAAAGAGTATTTAAGAGATCTTCTTGATAAAGGTTTCATTTGCTTGAGTGTTTCACCATTTCATGAATAAAAAAGATGGTACTCTTAAATGTGTATTGATTACTGCCAGTTGAACAAAGTAACCATCAAGAATAAGTATCCCCTCCATAGAATCGATGACTTGTTCGACCAACTTTAAGGTGCCACTTGTTTCTCTAAGATAGACCTCAAATCAGGCTATTATCAGTTGAAAGTTAGAGAAAGTAACATCCCTAAAACATCTTTCAGGACTTGTTATTGTCACTTGAGTTACTTATCATGTCCTTCAGTTTGACTAATGCTCCTACAATTCATGGAACTCATGAATAGAGTGATTAAATAATATCTAGATATGTTCGTTATTGTGTTCATCGACGACATCCTAATTTACTCCAGAAATGAAGAGGATCATGTTGGTCAACTCAGAATAGTTCTTTAGACTCTTAAGGATCAAGAGTTATTTAAGTTTTATAAGTGTGAATTATAGTTAAAGTTTGTGGCATTCATAGGCCACATAGTCTCCAACAAGGGTATTCAGTTGTGTCCCAGAAGATAAAGGCAGTAAAGAGTTGGCCCAAACCCAAAACCCCAACTGACATTAAGGGTTTCTTACGTTTGGCTGGTTATTACAGAAGGTTTGTAAAATGGTTTTATCTATTACCGCCCCGTTAACTAAGTTGACTCAGAAGAAGGTTAAGTTTCAATGGTCTGAAGCTTGTGAGAAAAACTTTTAGGAATTCAAAACTCGTTTGACTACTACCTAAGTGTTGACCCTACCAGAGGGTATAGAGGTTTATTGTGTATTGCAATGCATCCAGAGTGGCCTTGATTGTATATTGATGCAGAATGGTAAGGTTATATCTTATTCTTCCAGAAAATTTAAGGTCCGCGAGAAGAATTATCCAACTCATGACCTTGAATTGGGAGAAGTGTTTATATTAAAGATTTGGCATCATTACCTATATGGTGTGCATGTTGACGTGTTCACAGATAACAAGAGTCTTCAGTGTATTTTTATCCAGAAAGAGCTGAATCTCAGTAGAGGAGATGACTTGATTGCTTAAGGACTACAATATGAGCATTCTCTACCATTTGGTCGCTGAAGTCTTAGCAGGCGGTCGATTGGCAGTGTAGCCTATATAGAGAAAGAAAATAGAGAGTTAGCCAAGGAGATGCATAGACTTTCACGTTTGGGAGTTTATCTTCTAAAATCCAAAGAGAAAGGTGTGCTTGTACAGAATGGGGCTGAATCATCTCTAGTAGTAGAAGTTAAAGAAAAATAGAACAGAGATCCATCTTGCTCCAGCTAAAGGAATATGTCCATAAGCAGAGGGTGTTAGTTTTCGCGTAAGGGGGAGATGGCATATTGAGGTATCAAGGCAGGTTATGGCCTCAAGGATAAAATCATGGCAAAAGCGCACAGCTCTATTTCACCCAGGTTCCATGAAAATGTACCATGACCTGAGGGAAGTCTATTGGTGGAATGGTATGAAGAGAGATATTGCGGACTTTGTTGCTAAATGTATGAATTGTCAATAGGTTAAGGTCGATCACTAAAGCCATGTGGCATGAATCAGAATATAGAACTCCTTGGGTAAAAGTCGGAGATGATCAATATGGACTTTATCACCGGTCTACCAAGATCCTGATGACAACATGACTCTATTTGGGTAATCGTAGATTAAATGACTAAGTCATATGATTTCTTACCTGTAAAGCCTATAGACTAAGCCAAGGACTTTGCCAGGCTATACATCTGTGAGCTAGTTAGACTTCATAGATTTCCTTTATTCATCATCTCAGATAGGGGTGCTCAGTTCACCACCCAGTTTTTGAAAGTTGTTTTAGAAAGGTTTGGGTTCAAAGGTGAACCTCAGTATTGTGTTTCATTTACAGTCAAATGGTCAGAAAGAATGTACTATTCAGGCTTTTGAGAATATGATAAGACCCTGTGTTATTGATGTCAAGGGAAATTGAGATGACCATTCTTCCTTCATATAGTTCACATATAACAACAACTATCACTCCAGTATTTAGATGTTTCCTTATGAGGCTCTCTTAGGTGAAGATGTAGATCCCTGATCGGTTGGTTTGGAGTTGGTGAAGCGGATTTTAAAGGGCCAGATTTGGTATAGCAGGCCATGGAGAAGGTTAAGACCATTTAGGAAAGATTAAAGACTACACATAGCCACCAAAAATATTATACTGATGTTAGGCGCAGGGATTTAGAGTTTTCGGTGGATGATTGGGTTTATATGAAGGTTTCACCCATGAAGGGCGTCATGAGATTTGGGAAGAAAGGAAAGCTCAGTCCCAGTATATTGGTGCGTACTAGATTGCGAAGAGGATTGGGAAGGTAGCTTATAAATTGGAGCTACCAATTGAACTAGCTGCAGTCCATCCAATTTTCCTCATTTCTATGTTGAACTGTGGGTGGCCCCTCACGCATTATGCCTATAGAAAATGCTGGGGTGAAAGGCAACTTGTCGTATGAAGAGGTTCTGGTCAAGATTCTTGATTGTCAGGTTCTCAAGTTGAGAACCAAAAAGGTAGCGTTAGTAAAGGTCTTATAGAGAAATCAGTTTGTCAAAAAGGCTATATGGGAAGCCGAGAAAGATATGAAGACTACATACCCTCACTTGTTCACACCCCACGAGGAAGACACAATGGAAATAACCTTTATCTTAGTTTTAGCATATATACTTGGTGTTTGAGTGTTCTTATCCTTTATGTTGTGCTTGTGATTTGTATTCCATTTTCATGATTAAAGAGGACAATCATTCAAAGATGAATGATCCCAAGGGGGAGATATTGTAACACCTCAAACTTTTAGGCTAAGTTTAAAACTGTTCTAGATATGTAGATAGACCCAAACTCAATGAATTTTTTATTGAAACTAGGTGTTACGATAAACTCTTAAGTGTGGGAACTGCATTGGATACAATTAATGTCATAAGGAACCTTTAGCACAAATTTGAGTTGAAAGCTTTCCTATCAATTAAGTTTTCATATAAGTTCTTACAAGGGTCAATTTTAAATGACCATAACTCCAAATTTATGTAGTATTTTTTGGTGATTTAGCCCATAAAATGAAATCCCTTTGGTTCTCTTTTCCAATGCATTCGACCTTACATCAATTGGAGTCAAGAGTAAAAAGTTACGGGAATTTTACTAAGCACTACCAAGATAGGAACGAGGTGCACGACCCTAAACTTCAGATGAATAAAATTTGTCATATAGGTGCTATAAGAGGCGCTTAGATCCTGGGACCAAACTTTATATGGAAAACATTCAGTAGAGTGGCGCTATTGCATGCGCGATGCACCAGAGGCTGAAATTTGGATGGGGATGGTGGCGCTATAGCAGGCACGGCGCGCTAGGCTCTGTCCTGACCAAACTTTTATATATAT
>JACEIK010011738.1:0-34480 GCA_018107945.1 Datura stramonium | reverse complement strand
CTACACCCGTCGGTGACTCCATTATAGCTCAGCGAATAATTATGCTAAATTATTTATTCTTGAGTTGGTTCGACTTCATGGAGTGCCCTTGTCTATCATTTCAGACCGAGGTACTCAGTTTACCTCCTAGTTCTGGCGGTCTCTTCAGAAGGGTCTTGGGACTCAGGTTAAGCTCACTCAGGTAGAATGAACAATCCAGACTCTCGAGGACATGTTGAGAGCATGTGTGATGGACTCTAAAGGTAGTTTGGATGATCACTTGCCCTTGATCGAGTTTGCTTATAATAACAATTACCACTCTAGCATCTAGATGGCACCGTTCGAGGCTCTTTATGGGCGGAGGTGTAGATCTCCCATTGGGTGGTTTGAGGTTGGTGAGACAGCTATGATAGGGCCTGATTCGGTTCATGAGGCTATGATGAAGGTTCAGTTGATAAGGGGCAGGCTGAAAACTGCTCAAAGTTGTCAAAAGTCATATGCTGATGTGAGGAGGAGAGATTTGGAGTTTGAGGTAGACGACTGGGTATATATGAAGGCATCTCCCATGAAGGGAGTCATGCAGTTTGGGAAGAAAGGAAAACTCAGTCCCCGCTATGTTTGTCCCTACTGGATTACGAGAAGAGTTGGTAAGGTAGCATATGAGTGGGACCTTTCCTTAGAGTTATCTTCTATACATCCCGTGTTTCATGTGTCGCTCTTGAAAATACGCTTGGGTGACCCAGCTTGAATTGTCCCGGTGGAAAGTGTTGGTGTGAGAGATAGCCTCTGGTATGAGGAAATTCAGTTTACAATCCTAGATCATCAGGTTTGGAGGCTAAGGAACAAAGAAGTAGCTTTGGTAAAGGTGTTACGGAGAAATCAGCATGTGGAGGGAGCCATGTGGGAAGCCAAAGCGGATATGATGGCTAAATACCCTCACTAGTTCCTGAACGGCTCAGTTTCAGTTTGAGGTATCACATTTTTCCCTAATTCTCTAAACAATTGAGTTCATGTGTGCAAGTTTCTTTTATGAATATGGGTGTGTATGTCATTTGTGAATATAGTTCAGTTGTACATTTTGAATCGGAGGTAGTCATTCCATTTGTTTTCATTTTAAGAGATTAGTAATTGAATATGATAATTGCATGTTTCTTTTTCTGCTTGTTTCCTACATTCGAGGATGAATGTTCCCAAGGGGGAGATTTTGTAATACCCCGGAAATGCCTAAGATTAGACCAGGGAGTTTAAAAATTGAAAGTACTGAAACTGGGGAAAATTGTTGAAGAACGAGAGGTTCCACGGATTGTGGGATCAACCAACGAACCGTGGGAGTGAGTCGTGAGAGGTGTCTGGTTGTGGGTCAGTGGAGACAACGACCGGTCAAACGAATCATTATAGAGTACAACGAGTCATCATAGGGAACCGCGGTGAGAGTTGGACTTGAGGTTTAGGGATGCCACCCAACGACCCGTCAAGAGGTACCACGGATCGTGGTGAGGAAGCATTGTTAGCTTAGTGAGGTGGTCAATGTATGTGACGGAATAAGACCACGACTCGTGAGTTCTAGTAATAAGTCGTGGTAAGGCTCGTCGTGTGAGAAAGTACCTAGGTTGATAAAGGAAACAATGGGTGATTGGATGACCCGTTGTAGGATTGAATGACCCTTTTTTTGGGTCGTTGTGTGAGTCGATGCCTAGCCTTGACAGTGCAAAGCATGAGTAGACACCACGGGTCGTGGTATCCTCCAACGACCCATAGGGTCGTCCGTTGTTTGGTCCAGTAAGTAGTTTTTTTGCGATTTCAGTAAGGGTATTTCATCATTCCTAAGTTCTAGGGGGCTATACTACGTCGTTTAAGTCTAGTTTCAGTGGGTTTAAGGAGGGGAAAACCTATTCTAAGTTATTTATTTCCATGCATGCAAACTTAAGAGGTGGAAGAAGTGATTCAAGGCTAGATTTTAAGGTTTCCATCCAATTTTCCTCTTGGCCAATTAGAGAAGTGGTTGAATCTATCCCTTCCAGGTATGTAGGGTTATGAGTGGGTGTTTCCTTCCTCACCCATGCCCAAATCTCTATCTAAGTATGAGAAATTCTTATGATCAAGTTATGGGGTTATTACCCAATCGGATAACTCCTCAATTTCTATACAGGGTACGATTAGATTATGTTTCTACTGATAAATTGTAAAGCATGGGCAGGTTTTAAATTGTTTTCGATCAAAAATTGTGTTTTCAAGTTTTATGAATTTAAAGGCCCATTGATGAGAAGTTCATGAAAGAAGAGAATGATGTTGGATGTATGATGATAAAGAGATTTGATGATGAAAAGAATGTTTCTAAAGCTTCCCATAAATATGATATCGTTTTAAAAATGAATTGAGTAGATCAAAGCATGATAAAGCTTTGGGCAATGCCCACATGTTAAGTTTAAATGATGATTTTCCCGATCTATTCACCACCTTTTTTTGGAGAAAAGACTCCCAAATATGTTTTCAGATTGTGGTATGTTTTGAAATAAAGCTTCTCATATGCATGAATTCACAATTGAGATGTATATTCATTATTGAGCTTTGTCAATAAACAATGTTGAGCTTCATTTTTATACGATGTTGGGTTGTGCATGATTTCATCTTTGAGCTTCGTCAATAGACGATGTTGAGCTTCGTTTTATATGATGTAGAGCATTGCATGTTTTGGGAGAAGAGTCTAGCATCGATCAGGCTAAGGGTCGATCACCCTATGCCCCAGAACTACGCGCAACTGTAGGTTGATACTATTATATTATTGGGACCTCCCTTGTGAGCTATCCCTCTCCCAAATGGCCCATGAGCTTGATATCGATATCATGGTAGCGTCCTTATCCCTGGCAAGGCTTTGGACGGCTTTGCCTACTTGAGTGTGATAGATGGGACCACGTAAGCTCTATCGTGGTATCTCGGTTAAGTGACGAGTCTCCCATTATCTATATGATTTCAAATTTACCATATCCATTACTCATACTTATATTTTAAATATGCATGATCTAAAAGCCAGGCTTTACTCATTGTTCAGCTCTTCTTATAAATGTCATATTTTAGCTATGACTCATTCGAGTCAGCTATGATGTTATGAAGCTATGTATAGTCATGTTTATGAAAAGTTATCATTTTCGTAAGAGTGCATGTCAACCCTCCTCTCAGATTTTAAAGCTTATGATATGATATGAATTGTTTTAAATGATTTACTTTCAATTAGGCGGTTTTACTTACCTTGCACATTCGGTACATTCCACATACTGACCACATACTTTTTATGTTATATCGTTTCATGATACAGGACCCAGCTCCCAGGCTCAGCCCCGCTCTTAGTCGGTTGTCAGAGTTAGCACCTACTTGGTTGGTGAGTCTCATCTCGAGGGCTTGACTTTCATTTTCCTTGTGTATTTTCGGTTTCGGTATTTGTGTTAGTTAGGATCTTTTCCCATCAACTCGTCTAGATTAGAGGCTTTTCATACTCATATGTATTCGGCGGATGATTATTACGATGTTATGTTGAGTTAGACTTCCGCTGAGTTTATATGGTTGAATCTTTAGTTTACTAATTATGAGTTAGTGAATGCATGTGCCATGGGTTGACTTGGCGTCTCTCGAGGTCCCTTGTCCCATGTCTACTATCCGAGCCTCAGTTCGGGTCGTGAAAATAGCTCAAAAGCTAGATACTACAAGCTAAAAAATAATTGGGAGTTTTGTTCCAAAACCATGTGGTAAGCTTAATTAGGAAATCATAAATCAAGTTGAACATGTGGGCATTGCCCAATGCGGGAACATGCTTATAAACTTGGGTAACTTAAAAACATGCCTTTCATCATCAATACATCCATCATATATAGACATTCACCATAAATCTCAACCTTCATAATTTTCTCATAAATGGGCATTTTAAAATTTATAAAAGCTTGAACATGATTTTTAATTGAAAACAATGTAAAACTTGCACCATGAATCTGGTAATAGTAAACTCATTTAAAATCATACCCGTACGCAGAATTAGGAATTTCATGCATTGAATTAAACCCATGCTAGCATTTGAATGAAAATTTTATGATTTAAGCGGGGTGGGCATGGGTGTAGAGCAGATTCATTGAATCATAACCACCATACTGATTATAGTGATTCTCTTTTCTCTGGTGCCAAGAGGAATTGAAAATTACTTGAAGGATAATAAGCTTGATCACCTCTCTAACTCTCTAACTTTGCATGCATGAGTAGATTGGCCTAGAATGAACTTAAACCTCTTAAAACGCATCATTCATAGCAAAATGATGTAATTTAGGCCATAGGATCATAGGAATTACGGAAAAGCCCTTACAAAATTAAATAAGCTGTTTGCTAGTCCCCCGCAGGGAGCTATTTGGACGACCCATTACTCAAGTCCACAACTCCTTGGTATCATCCATCAAATGCTGCTGTCGGAGGGTTCATGCAGGGCTTATCACACAGGGAGACATCGAAAGCGTTACTGGTGATCATAAATGTAGATGCCACTCGTCACATGCCTTTGCCTTCAATTTAAAATAATTTCCCATCCTGCTAACCCGCGACCCATCCTGAATCGTGGTAGTGACCCTGCATTCGTGGGGTCCTTCCCATAAATTTACACGTCCTCTCTTTCTCCTTCTCGGTCACCATTTCCCACGATTGACTTAGCAGGTAAAATGAGTTCGAGCCACATATGACTCATGGTCATGTACGTGGGGACATTAAATCCCAAGTTTCAAACTAACCTCCTAAGCCTCACAAGAGTCACATCATGACTCATGGTCTACCCCCATGGAGTCACATCACGGCCGTTAAACGACTGATGCCATTTTCTTTGAAACTTTTCTCCATTTCAACTCTCGGGTATGATCTTTGGACTTAGGGGTATAACAAGTAGGCAAAGGTGATGAGTACGATGCCTCAATGTTGACCGCGTCATCCAATATTGGTCCTCATCATCCTTCAGGCTCTGAGAGCATATCTATGACCTCTATTACCCCATCTATAGCCAGTCGACATATCTAACAAGCCTCGACGGCCCTAGTCTAGCTTGCATCTGTTTGGGGTTTCATTACGCTCCATGTTTCACGGTTTAAGATTCGGCCTCTAGATCAAGTTGGATCGAGGAGTTTCATGTAGAGTACTTGACATTTACCAAGAAACTGTGGGTGTCGAAAACATAAGAAAAGAACACATAAATGAGGAAATAAGAATCAAAAGTTAAACACAAGAGTGGTTAATCTAATCCTAAGTCATTCCTGCAATGGCGCCACTTTTTGATAACGTTCAAATCATACCCCTGTGGGAATAAACCCACGAGACGTTTTCAATAAGAAACCCAATAATGGTTGGTGTTCGATCCTGAAATATAGTCGAGACATAGAATAACACTAGTATTTATGATTTTAGTTCCGAATTATTTCTTAAAGGGGGTTTTAAAGAATGAAACAATAACAATATTAAAGATTGAAGTTCATATTAAGTTGATGCAATTAACTATTAAATGTTCCCTATGGGTTCATAACTATTTAGGATTATACACTTATGATCTATCCCAATATTTAGCTTGTAGAATTGATAACATAGGTTCATCAACATTGCTTCGCCCCAATTGGATGACTATATCCAATCCAGGTATTTAAGTTTCTTGGTGATTTTTCTTAAGCTTCGTTATCAATTTGTTCCAAATTAACTATCCTGCATCCATGACTCAAGTTACACAATGAATCGAAGTTCAAGCTTTTGTTGTTCTTCTCTTTCTATTTCTCTACCACTCTAGGTTCAAGCAAGTAGAGAATTCCAGGAAAGTTCTAACATTGCACTCCATTAGAAAGCGTTTAATATGAAAGAAGACAATACAAGAATTCATATTGGTTTAGTCACTTTGCAAACCCTAGTTAGTTAATTCACTATGGTTCCCACAACCCTAGTTGTGAAGATTTTAACCTCTCATGATTGTAAGAAAAGAATTAGCATTCGTGGAAAACATAATTAAGAACTTATAATGAGTGAAATAAAAACTCACTTGATTATTACACAATTCAACTTTTTGATCAATTTAAGGACAATTAAGTAAGAAACTCCAAGAATATTGGAAAACTCGATAAGAATATCCCCAAAAGTAGAACTCCTTCCTCGAAATAACCATTCCCAAGAAATACCTAGAAAAGTATTTATACAAATAATTAGAAACCTTTCCTAAATTAATAGGAAGCTTGATTAGTATAAATGCGCCTTCTCCCTATGACTCGTAATTTGATCATACGAGTCATAGATTCACTCGTACAATTCTGGCAACTCTAAATTTGGTTAGAGTCTTTGGGAGTTGGTACAGCATCACCTCAAACTCCTATGAGTCGTACATTTCTATCATGGTCTAAACATATGATTTCTAGCATCCTCGAATAATTCCATGAGTGTTTTTTGGTATGACACGTACCTTGCTCCTAACGACTTGTAGTTTGCCTTTCGTACCATGAGATCCCCGCTTCATTCCACCTTCTTCCCGAACTTTACTGGCTCCTTGGTATGGGCCGTAGGTAGTCATCACGAATCATAGTTGCTACCCATACCAAGAGACTAATCAAAGTGCATCCTTCTAAAGTTTCCACAGCATACGATATTACTTATGCAAAAATATTTTTTGGCTTGTTCTTGTACGAGATCTTCTAAATTTGTCATGACTCACAATATGACTCATTACCACCAAGAGTACGACTTATACGAAATCATGCCCATTTAATTTTTGCACTCCACTTTCCTTCTTTCCACAGCTTTCCAACTTGATGATTAGGCTTTTAAACATGATCTTTTTCTTTGATTTACCAGTCATTTAAGAGATATTTTATGCTATTTTGCTTTGGTTTTGCGAGGCATTCAATTTAAGAGAGAAAGTAAGAAATTGAAAAAAATATGAAGCACGAAGAAGAGGACTGCGTTCCACTAAATGACAGGAAACATATCGGCCAAATGCATGAGCACACTATGTGAAGTGGAAGGCAGCGACGAATGTATTCGGCACACTGCCGAATCAGATGCCAATGCAGGACTATTATAGGAGTCACTAGCCCCGGTTGCTATAGAGAGACACCCCGCGGTTAGGCACCAGGTAAATTTCGATGTCTACTTAAGTGAGGTCGTTATGGAAAGGACAAAATCATCTATACGGGATTTGAGAGTATCTTTGACCTACTTTTGTACATTCCTTGAAAAGTACTAAACATTCTATTAGAATATTGAATGGTATTGCATTGAATGATTTTAAAATTTTTAGAGAGAGAAGAATAGAGTTAAGCTTTTCTTCACCTTCTTTTTCTTCTTCCTCAAGGTAAAAACCTCCATTGAGGACAAATCTGAGCTTTCAAGTTGTCTTAATGATGAATTCTATGAATTTATTTGAGCAATATGTTTTGTATTTTTTATCTATAAGTGGCTAAATATTGTTAAGGGTGTATGCATGATTGGGGATAAATTGGATTGGGTATTACTAGATTGATCTTATAATTACTCTTTAGTATAAATCTTTTGTTTTCTCCAAATTATAATTAAAATTATCCCATAGTTTCAAATTGGGGTTATGTTTACTTATTCTCTATTTTTTTCTTGAGAACAGAATAATAGGTGTAAGCAATGGTGGTATTTGGGTCTTGATTATGTGGGGGTTGGACTAGAATGGTCAAAACCCATTAATGAAGTTGAGAGGGAGCTAGAGATAGTTCTATTCTTGCCCAAAAGCCGAGTGGATGGATTTAATTGAGACCTTGAGATTCGAAAGGACTTAAGGAAAAGGCACCCAAGTGGTTGAAAAACATTGGGTGTGATGATGAGCCCGCAGAATTAATGCCGAATTCGTTACTGTAGTAATATTGTAGCCCTTTTTAAGAATCGGAATGTCGAACCCACAGGGACTGGACCCATTCCTCCTAACTATCCATTTCTAATGTGATCTTAAATATCTAAAAATTGTTGGTGATAGACATTTCGGTTGAAGAATATTTAGAATCTAAGTTTGGGTCAACGAATCTGCAGAAAGTGCTTAGGAGCAACATAGAGTCAAAACCGAGATAATCATGCGATAATACGTTTGCAATGGAATAAGCAAAGGACTATCAATTGTTATTTCAAATAATTAGAATTGCATGTTCATGGTCTTTCGAGCCTCTAAACACGGCAAATCTAGCCTCAACTTTGCATCATTGTGGCGAGTTTAATTTCTAGTGGGCAATCAATTATGTTGCTGGTTTTACGGGGAAATGATTAGGGACTTTCGTGCGTCTAACCATTTAGCTCAACTTAGCCTCACAACTACTTCTTGAGTGGTGATATGACATCCCCAGGTGGTCTTTCATAACCCCCGTGTGTCAACCAAGCAAGGTGTTAGGTATATTTCTATCCAAACACGGAACCCCTCCCGAGATTACTTAAGCATACATTCTCATGTCCTAACTTAGGTAATGCTTTCTCAAGCTATCACCCGAGCTAACAAATATGCTTTTATGGTGATCAATCGCTTAAAACAACCAACAAATCAAAATGCAAAGACGAAAATAACAATCAATACTCAATTCCAAAACAATATCTATGCAAATTACAATCCTTAATCCATGGCTTCAACCCTAGAGGAAGAGGTTCTAGCCATTCATGTTAAATAAAAAACTTCTCTAAACTACTATTAATCTACTCCTAACTATGTACTTACATGAGATTGGTAGATGAAGAATTTGGTAAACCTAGATGGGTTCTCCCTTCTCCTTGCTCCTAGCCAGTTTTCGAGAATAAAATCGTGACCAAATGGAATTAGGAGCTAAGGGTCCCACTATTTATAGTAAATGGAGAACCTGCATAATTTAACTGTCATGGAACGGCTGCGTTTCATGGAGTGTATCACGGAACATTGCCTCCATGACACGGAGAGCATGTAAAGCTCTTTGAAATCAACCCAAAAATCGGCCTCGTCAGCACCTTCTTGCAGTGGCAACGTGACACGTGCCCAGGCAGCGCGTTACACCCTTGGTCGGCAGAGCCACCACACCGTAGCCTGTGCCAACGTGCGAGGCTGTCTTGGGTAGCACTTTGCCGTGGCACGTTGCCGGCCGCGGGTGGGAACATTTTGGGCTTCCTCTTTGCTTAGACGTTCGCGTGTTCTTCTCAGCCTCCTTCACTAATTCATGAATTTAGCTCCTCAAAAAGTCATCAAAAACCTACAAAACAAAGGCTAATCATGTTGATTGGCACATATCTTCTTTTATATAAAATCACATGAAAATGTATCAAATAGCTTCAGGGCAACGACTAATTTGAGTTATAAAAGCGTATCACGAAGTTTATAATTTTCCGTGATCGGGGTACCACCTTGTTCATGATTATTTATGCTTGTGAGTAATAATTCTCTAGTTAATTCTAATCCAATCGATGCCCCATCAATACACCCTGGCCACCAACAATATTTATTCATTCAATTTGGTAGCCTCATTTTTTTTATAATTGAATTAAATTCAAATTGTGATGCTTACTTTTCCTCCAACATTTATTTTTCAATTTTTTATTATAATGATGCAATTTAGTTCAATTCAATATACAACATTTTGTGCAATCAAATCTCTATTCGCTGTAGTTCGACGTACTGACTCACGGGAGTTGGATAATTATATTGCAATAGCAAGCCATTATACTTTCTCCTTGTTAAAGGGTAGATTTGGATGTCATCATAACTCCAACACCTTATTTCCACAAAAATAAAGCAAAGTGCATCAAATCTGCATAAACACACCTAAGACCATGCATTTTGGGCCATGTAATTGTCTAGCAATGGTGTGCAGGTGGAATCTTAAAATATAAGTGTTGAAGAATTTTATTAAACCAGTTAATCCTTAGGATATTAGGAGCACTTTGGGTTTAGATGGCTACTAAAGGAGGTCGTTGAGGTTATTTCATCCATTGCAGCCTGCGATTGACTTTTCGAGTTAAAAATTTGACTCACTTTATCCCTAGTATTGACCCTCTTTTTTGGAGAACACGAGATGGCTTTGTTGTGCAGTGATTCTCTAGGAGTTGGTCTTGGTTGTGTGTTGACTCTGCATGGTAGGTCATTGCATATGCCTGCAGATGGCTTAAGACTCATGAGAAGAATTATCCACAATTCGCAGGCTAGAGTTGGCAACTATGGTGTTTTCCTTGAAGATTTGGAGAGCAC
The DNA here is from genome assembly GCA_018107945.1 of Datura stramonium. NCBI lineage: Eukaryota > Viridiplantae > Streptophyta > Magnoliopsida > Solanales > Solanaceae > Datura > Datura stramonium. Next base: position 24,294 of record JACEIK010011738.1, on the reverse strand, counting down.
TACTTGTATGGGGTACATGTGGATGTGTTCGCATACCCGCAAAGGCTTCTATGTAATGTTCACCCAAAGGACCATAGCTTGTAAATGGTGGCTAGGACTTCTCAAAGACTACAGCATGAGTATCCTTTATCATTCGGGCAAGGCCAATGTAGTGGCGAGATGCTCTTAGCGAAGGGATTTACCATGATATGTCTCATATTTGAGGGCGAGAGGAAGGAGTTAGCAAAGGATGTGCAGGCTTTCTCATTTGAAGTGCGCTATTGACTCAAAAATAGTGGTCATCATTATTCGAATAGAAATTAGAATCATCATGATGGACCAAAGGTCAAGGCTAGGAAAGATGAATATCCTATTCTAGTGAAGTTAAAGAAGTTTTTACGGAATCGGAAAGGTGGAGGTTTTGTCCCAAGGGATATGGTGTACTACGATATAAGGGTCATTTGTGTATTATTCGGTGTTGATAGCTTGAGAAAGCGAGATGTGCCAAGGATCATGGATCTTGATATTCCTATCCACCCATGTGCCACAAGATAGCCTGCCATGATCTACGGGAAGTCTATTGGTAGAAATGGCATAAGAATATAGCAGTTGTGGTTAAGTGTCGGAAGTGCCAACAAGTGAAGGTTGAGCATCCAGACACAGGGGTATAGTTGAATATTAGTATTCCCCTCACTTGCAGTGGGAAGAGATCAACATGGACTTCATTACGGGCTTGCCTCGTCCCAGCCTTGATATGACTCTATATAGGTGATTGTGGGTCGAATTGACCAAATCGGCGCATTTCTATTATGAGTCAAAACCTCTTGAGGTCAGATGATAATTATGCTAGATGTACATTTGATTGGTTTAATTGCATGGAGTTCCCTTTTCAATCATCTGGATAAAGTGCCCAATTCACCTCTCGAGTTTTGGAGATTGTTGAGGAAGGGGGTCTTAGTACTTTCGGTAAAGCTTAGGATGGCTTTTCACAGACAGTGGAGTCGGGTGGTGAACTATTCAAACTCTTGAGATATGTTGATATCATGTGTGATTGATTGCAAGGATAGTTAGGATGATGCTCACTCTTATTGATTTTCTTACAATAACAATTATCACTCCCAGGCATCCCGGATGGCTCCATTTGGAGGCTCTTTACGGGCTGGAGTTGTAGATCACCTATTCGATGGTTTGAGGTAGGTGGCTTACATTAAGAAGCTGAATTAGTTCATGAGGTTATGGAGAAGTTTTAGCTTATTAGAGAAATTTGAAAACGACTTAGAGTTATCAAAAATCATATGCGGATGTTAGACAGAAAGAGCTTAAGTTTGAAGTAGGTGATTGGTCATTTGAAAGTGTCTCTCTCATGAAGGGCGTGAAGTTTGGAAAGAAAGGCTTAGTCAGAATATATTAGTCTTATAGGATTAAGAGTAAGTTGGCAAGGTGGCATATGAGTTGGAGCTGCCAGCGAAATTAGCTTTAGTACATCAGGTTTTTCCATGTATCTCCTATTGAAGAAATGCATTGGTGACTTGAGCCTTAGTTGTTCCAATGGTGAGCATAGGTGTGAGGATAGTATACCTGAGGTGAGATTTGATATCCTTGATCTTTAGGTTCGTAAGTTGAGGAACAAGGAAGTAGCTTGATAAAGGTTTTGTGGAGGAATCGGTACGGTGACGGAGCACGTGGGAAAGAGTAGATATGATAGCTAGATACGGCATGTTTTCCCTTTCGCTCGGTTCCGACGCAGGGTGTCAGTTTCCTCCTTAGTATTCTATTTAGTTTCATGTTAAGTCCATGTCTCTAAGTTGCCTTCATGTCATAGCATGTGTGTATGTTTCATGAATTTAGTTCAATCATGTATATCAATTGAGTCGGTCACTGCGCCAGGTTTCGACTTAGGTTGTTTAGTTATTGTGGAATTTCAGTTTTTTCCCTATCCCTTTAGTGTGCTTAATCTTCATTCGGGTGAATGTTCCAAATGGGGAGATAATGTAACACCTCAAATTTTCCTAAGACTAGATTTAGGAAGTTGAATATGTTCGACAAAGATGCAATTCCTTGAGTATGATTCTTGATGCGAGTCATAGGAGGCTCGTGGTAAATTTGAGAGCTCTCATCCCACACATACCACGAGTCCACATCATGAGTGTGGTTTGGTGCTATGACCTTGGTCATGGATTCATAACATGCTCTTGGGTTGCCGAGTCTTTGGACCTACAAGTGATTGTATGACTCGTAGTATGGAACTACGAGTCATGATAAGAATCATGGAAATAATTAGAGAGTTGGAGAAATTGCACTGGCTAGCTATAGGAAACCATGAGTATTAGGTTGGTGGTATGGAGTCGTATAGAAATTTGGCGGTAAGTATTTTCGGGCGGAATCATTAAGGGCATTTTTAGCAATTCAAGCTCTTAACTTCCTAATGACATCATTTTAATCCCTAAAAAGTGTTTGAAAGGGTTTTGCCTATTAAAAGTCATTAAACTCCAATGCATACCCAAGATATTGAGATTCCCCTTCAAGATCAAGCTAGAATTCTCACAATTTCTTTCCCAATTCTCTTGGGCTTTCAAGGCTAGGTTGAGAATCAGTTATTGATGTGTTGTGAGTTTATAGAACTTTAATTACTCAAAACTAAGAAATAGCATAGACTTAGGTATGTTTATATGGATATAAGGAACTTTTTCTTTGGTTACAAGACAAATAGGTGTTGGAGCAAGAATGTCCAAAAAGATAACTTTGAAATGTGCGAGAAAATAGGCTTAAGTCACAATTCTCAATACGAAGCTGTAGGATGGTGCTACCAAACATCTTGCAGATCGTGAGAAGACCCAGTGGCTAAGTATGAAGAGTGCATCCTACGACTCTCGGTATGAGTTGTACATTCTTATAGTGTTCGTAGTGTAGAAGTCGTGAAAAGATTGAGAAGATTTGCACAAGGGCGGCTCACGATACAAATGAGATAGTACGAGTCGTGGCATCAAGGTACGAGTCATACCATAGTACTCATGAAGAACTCCAAAAAATTGAAAAGTCTCGAGTCGGACCACGGAAGCACGGTACAGCTCGTAGGAGGCATGTATGAATCGTACCCAAGCCAACATCTAGCCAAATTTCAGCCGGTCAGACATAAAGGCGAGTAAGACAGTATGTACATTATGGGTCATAAGTTAGTCGTGACCCAGCTGACATCGATTATGAAAATTCCACCTGTTATCTAGGAAAGAGTTTTTATGTACGTATAAATGCGTTTTAAGTTATTATTTTCACTAGAAATCATTAGACAATTGTTAGTTATCATTGGGGGCGTGAGAATTAGGGGATAGAACATAGGAGGAATTGAGTTTATTGGCTTGTGATCAACCTTTTCTTGATTTTATCTTGATGTTATTACTTTGTTCTTGAGGATTTTGCCAATTTATTTAAAGAAGTTTTTCTCTCATCCATAATTGTAAGTATTGATTTATGTATTTAATTATGAATGCAAATCACAATCTTGAAACTGGTAAACCTCCATATCTAGGAGTTGTGGAAACCTGATGGCACCGTAATTTTATGGAACTTTCGACGCTTAAAACCAAGAAACTATGCACATTCGGGTATGTTTATGTAGATATGATGTGTTTGTCTTTGAATATTGCGGAAAGCAGATTAGAACAGGAAATAGGATAAATGAGCGAAAAGGGTGAACTAAAAGTTGCCGAGCACGTCGAGTCATCATCCCAAGAGCGACTCGTGCACAATTGTCATGGGGAAGAGAGTAAAGATAGATCGGGGAAGCAGTGCACTCAACGGAGTGAAACACGACTCGTTATGTGTAGTAACGAGTCGTTAAGACAAACGTGAAGGCTGAGAGAAAGTGCGAGAAAAATACGGTAGAAGGCAATGACGGGTCCTAGCAGGTCGTCGGGTGTTGAGACGACTCGTCGGGAAGAGCACTAGGATGCATCGTCAGGTGCACTAGAGTTTGGTGAATCAAGACCACAAGAGGCCTAACGAATCATGGCGGCCATGATGGGTGTTAAGGCAAGTTATCGGTGGACCTAATGCTAAGGATGAATATTTTCACGGATCACGACTCGTTGAGACTTGTGGCATACCCGCGACCTAGAATCCAAATTTAGTTAGGAGAATATTTGTTTTGAACTATAAATACAATTTTTAGGTTTTATTTTCATACAGGTTATTTTTACCAACTTTCACGTGAATTCTAGTGTTTTCAATCATTCTTGGGAAAAGAAATAAAGTTTACAATTTTGTTCTTGATTTTGGGAATTAATCAACATTGGTTACTGTTCATCAGAAGTTTGGAGTTATATTCAATTTACTTGGTTTTCTTCTATGAATTTTGTAAGTTGCAATTATGAATTATCCCCAATATTTTGTGATTGTGATTATTCAAACATGAGTAGCTAGCCCATAACTAGGAGTTGTGGGAACCATGATGAATTAACACACATAGGTGACACACTTAGTGATTCTTGAACGGGGTTTAATGCATATAATATTTTCCCTTCATTTTAATTATTTCTTAACGATTACAAACGTTGGAACTTGTCTTATTCATACTTCACCAGATAAGCGGGGGGTATTAAATGGGAAAAGGGATTAACAATGGGAATTTGAGGCTATCGGCCCTCATGTTTAATAGCTTGAACTTGTAGGGGATAGCTAATTTAAATATTAGGGTAAGTTTTAATTAAGCATACACTGGTATACGGACCAAGATTGCATGGTGATAATCATCTAGATAGAATTTTTAACCACATTTAGGTGAACCTAACTTACCAATATTGCATGTTAAACACTAGGAATAGATCACTAGTGTAAAAGCTTATGGTTATGAAGTCTTGGGAACACAATCCTAGTCAATTTGTTGAGCGAATATAAACCAAATTTAACTTAAGCATTTGGCAGTTTTACTCTTGTTTTGGTAAACTTATTTCTTCCCCCTAAGAAATAAGTAATCTAGATAGTAATAGCCAATCACATACTCCAGTTCTTTACATATTCCTTTGGGAATTCGACCTCAACCTTCGTTGGGTTTATATTTAACATGTCGATCGCTTTATATCTCAATTGCGAGGTGTAATTTGGGCGACATCAAATTTTGGCATCGATGTCTTGAGAATAAGGCTAAGGCTTTTGTTAATTGTGTTTGCTTTATTGTTGGATTCTTATTTCCTTTTATTTTTCTTTTATTATTTTGTTTTAACGGGTCTTGGGATTCGTGTATGCCCAGTATTAGGAGTCGAGGAAAATCCCTAGTTCAAATCGATCACGAACTTGAGCAAGCATTAAAGAATCTAAGAAGAATGGCCAACATGGAACGAGAGACGGTAGAAACGAAGCCATATAGAGAATGTTGGCCGAGCAAGCTTCCGGGCTAGAGATCATGAAGATTAGCTAGGGTTCTTTGAAGAGCAACGTCTAGGCTTTCTTGAAGCGAGCGAGCTAGAAGGCACGGAAGGTCCCGAACAACATAGAAATCGGTATTTCGATGAGGATGATGATGCGTATAGACGAGCGGTGCCATGGGCTATTGTCCCTCCCCTTTGCACATTGGGGCAAGTTTGACATTACAGTCTTGCCAGTCATTGCTTTCGATATGAGAGAATATTTGGCGGTCATGCAATGATGATGCCCATACTCGCTTAACAAATTTCATGGGTATCGCAAGGCATACAAACAAGGGAGTAAGTTAGGATCCAATTTGTTTGAGTTATTTCCGCTTCTCATTAGGAAGTGAGGCAATGCTGGTTTGCGGGCGCGATTCTATCACTACATGGAAGGAGTTGAAGAGAGCTTTTCTTGAGAAAGATTTTTCCACCTTTAAGAGTCTTGATTACAAGATGAGATATATAATTTCAGGCAGCTAAATTCTGAGGCACTTCCCCGTCATTACGTTGAGATTCAAAAAAGAAGCTTAAGGGTGCCCAACCATAGGATCCCGGATGTACATTCTTTGGAAATTTTCTATACATTGCTAAATGCTAGCACCAAGGTAATTGGATGATCTGAGTGTACGGCGGAACATTCATGACTACACTTATGTTGAAGCTCTTTTGACTATGACAGAATTACTAAAACCAATTTACATGACACACAAGAGAGTCGGAGACTCGAGTAGTTCTTATCATTAGGTATGGCCCATGGAATAGAGAAAGAAAAGGAAAAGAACGAGATCGAACATTGTTGAGATAAAGACCATAATGGGGATGCTTGCTAAGCATTTGATGGGATCGAGTGAAAAAGTGAATGTTTGTGGGTTCTCGGGGAAAGGCCACAGAGGAATGATGGAGACGAATGCAGATCGAGGAGGAAATAGTACTCCGAGATAGTCCCAGAGGAGGGTTTCCGGACCAACGCACAAAAAGGGTCTACTGCTTAGGACTCTTGAAAGTCGAGTCCAAGGAACCAAGGTCGAGAACACAAGATAACCCAATTATAGCAGGGACAATATAGAGAATGGTAGTGGAATTAGAGTGATGAGTACAAGAATGATAGAAGTGGGTTATATGTTCCTCCGAGGAATCGCAAGCCAGAGTCTAGTGGTTCACGGGTAGAGATATGTTGTCCAAGGTGCTTAAGCAGATTAAGGAGCAAATGGCCATTCCAAAGGCTCATGGCGATAATTGCAGGATGAACCAAATGGTGGAATCACATGTCATTTCCATAAAGCGATTGAGCGGCGGTGAGTCGGATAATACATTGTGATGAACCCCCGAGGAGGAAGAAGGCGCTCGGCAACCTTTGTTTAATTTGAAAAATGATAGTCATTGCATGGCCTTCACTACTAGGAGCGGGAAGCGGCTTGGTTGATATAAGCGAGGTTTGTGATTGATGAGGCAGATGAGCCCTTAGTGATTAATGATGATAGGGTGGCGGATTAGGATCGGATTTTAGGCGATAATTAGTTGAGAAGACCGCTCTAGTAATGCAAAGGGCATGGGTTTGGCAAAGAAAAGGAGAAGGAGGTACAGCAAAGATCTCACCTATTCCTGGAGCCTCCTCCCCTTTTTCCCTGAGAGTTAAGAAAAGGCCAAAGATGGGAAATATGCAACCCCGACTCGATGTTAAAACGATTGTATGTGACATCCCATTAGTCGAGGCAATTGAGCGGATGCAGCTGCGAGCAAATTCATGAAGGACCTTGTCACTAGAAGAGGAATGTGAGTTTCGAACTGCTTGATGATAATTTGCACCATTGTAGTGCGATAGCATCTCGTTCTCTTGTTCGAAAAAAGGAGGACCTGGGGCATTCACCATGTAAATTGCACATTGGAGCCTTTAATTTTGCTAGGGCATTATTTGATCTTGGTGCTAGTATTAATTTGATGTCATTACTTGATTTAAGACGGTTGGGCTTAGGAGCCCCCAAGCCCAGGCTACGATGCGGCTTTTGATGGCGGTCGTATAGTGAAAATCAGGTGGAAATACTCTATGATGTTCTAATGAAGGTTAAGTCCTTTATATTTCTAGGCGATTTTTTCATTACGGGCTGTGAGTTGATTTTGAGTCCTCATTATATTTGGGCAACCATTCCTGCATCGGAACGTGCTCTTGTAGATATGAAGGCTGAGTGACTCAAATTGATTGAACAATGAGAAAGTGACATTCAATATCTGAATCCATGAAACAACCAAATGATATGAGGGTGGTCTCGGTAATTGATGTTGTGGAACTGAGCTCCCAATTATTCCCATTGAGGAGTTTACGATTCTTGATGACTTAGTAGCGGTTTTGATGGATGTTGGTGCGAGGAGATCCGTGAGGGTGAGAGATTGTTAATGCACTTCTTGGCATGAGGTCAGCATACATTTATGCTCCAAAGAAAGATTGATCTAGACTTGAAGAATCAGGTGACCCACCGGCCAAGACATCTATTGAAGGCCTCCGTGTGGAGCTCAAAGCACTCCTTCCCATTTTGCGAGTATATTTTGGGAGCGGTAACACTTCACCGAGTCATTGTTGCGGTGACTTGGAGGAATGGAAAGTGGAGGATTTGGTCTCCATTTTGAAAAGAGATATAAAAATCCATGGTGGACCATTACGGAATGTGTGGAATCAGGTATTTGCACTCATAAAATCCATCTAGAGCCAAATTGTATTAAAGTATTGGTATCAATGTAGGTTTAATCCACCTAAGAAGAGGTGGTCAAGAGGAGATCATCAAGTGGTTAGATGCGGGCGTGGTTTATCCCTGTACGGGCGACCAAATGGGTAGGCCGAGTCAATGCGTACCAAAAAAAGGAGGAGTCCCACAATGGTCCCAAATGCTAACATTAAAGGCTCATTTCTCTAAGAAACGATCACAGTTTGAGAGTATGCATGGACTACGGAAGTTGAACCATTGGATGGCAAAAAGATCACTTTTAGTTGCCATTATGGACGGATGTTAAGAAGCAGACTTGCAGGAAAAGTTTTATTTCTTCCTTGCTGATTGTCAAGGTACAATCATTTTATAGCCCCCGAAGACCCAAGAGAATACCACGTTCACTTTCCTTATGGTACATTTTCTTTTAAAAGATGTTGTTCGGGTTATGTAATGCACCCACCACTGGCGTTGTATGATGTCCATATTTTCGACATGGTGGAAGACATCATTGAAGTCTATATGGATGACTTTTCGGTGAGTGGGTGATTCATTTGAAGATTGTTTGGCTCATTTGGGCAAGGTGCTGCAGAGATGTTAAGAGACCAACTTGGTGCTTAACTAAAAAAAGTGCCATTTCATAGTCAAAGAAGGTATAGTGCTAGGCCACAGATTTACGGTAAGGGTATTGAGGTGGATCGGGCCAATATTGAGAGTAATTGCTAGTCTAGCCTCCAATTTTTGTGAAAGGTGTTCGAAGATTTTTAGGTCATGCAAGGTTTACAAAAGATTCATTAAGGACTCTCAAAATTACATCCATTGTATAAGCTTGCTTGAGAAGGAGGTGAAGTTTGTTTTTGATGAGCATGTCACAGAAGGCGTCGAGATGCTTAGAAATCGACCACTGCCCCAATAATAGTGGCTTTTATTTAGTCTTGCCTTTTGAGGTCATATGTGAATGGTGTGGCCCTAGGAGAGTTGTGTTGGAGTCAAGGAATGAAAAAGATTTTTCCATCGATTTATCATGCTAGTAAGGCTCCAAATGCGGCTTAGAAAAATTATACGAAGTGATAGAATAAGAGTTGTTATTTGTAATTTTTGCATTTGAGAAGTTTCGGGCATACTTGCTTGGAACTAAGGTGATAGTCCGTCTGAGACCATGCATCTTTAGTATGTCGATGGAAAAGAAGGATGCCAAGCCACGGTTGATTTGATGAGTTCTGTTTGCTACAAGTTGAGTTAAAGTAAAACCAGGAAAGGAATTTTGAAAATCAAGTGGCGGATCACCTATCAAGATTGGAACACGATGCAGCACTTGAGATAGGCATGACATAGATGATGCATTCGGGTTCTAGAGGCCTCACAATATCTCAGCTCCCATGGTTGCAGACTTTGCTAATTATCAGAGTGATATTTATGGGAGTGTATCTTTTCATAGGAAGAAGTTTACCTATGATGTGCAAGAGTTTTTCTAGGATGAGCCCTACTTATTGGTAATGCGTCGGGAGTTATTAGAATGCGTGCAAAGGCTAGAGATGTTGTGTATATTGGAGAGTGCACCACTCATCCTCTATTAGAGGCCACCACAACAGGAATTTGCCTGACCCATAAAATTACCGCAAATGTGGGTATTATTGGCCAACCACATTCACCAAGACGCGCATGGTTTCGCAAGGCGTGTGACGCATGTCAAGGAAAGAGGCATATCAGGAGGAATGAGCTTCCTCTTATTCCCATCCTAGTCATTGAGCTATTTTATTTATAGGGCATTGATTTCATGGGCCCATTTGGTGAGCTTTCAAGCAGGATGAAATACATACTTTATTTGTTAGCTTTTTCAATAATTGACGATTGCGCTTCAAAATAATGAAAGGAAGAGTGTCACAACATTCTTGAAGAAAGGAATATATTTTCTAGATTCAATAGAGGAGTTAGCACTTATGTAACTTGATTGTTTATACTTTATTTGGAGAATTATGGGGGTAAAACACGGGGGTGTAACCTGTATCATCACTTGATCTGATTGGGCGAGGTTGAGATTTACAAGCGGGGAGAAAAAGACTATCTTGGCGAAGCGCGGAATGCAAATCAGACAGTTGGGAAAAAACTAGATCATTCTTTTTATAGGCTTCATCGGACCGCATTCAAGACTTCTATAGGTATGTCTCTGTATCATCTTGTGTATGGAAAAGCATGTAAATCTTAGGTTGACTTGAGCATAAAGTATGTGGCGCTAAGGCGAATTTGGATTAGAATGAAGGCTGCGGAACTTGAGTCACATTCAGGTTGAATGAGTTGGATGAATATCCTTTGAAAGCCTATGAGGTTGTGAAATATATAAACTAAGAATGAAAATTCATCATGGCCAGGAAGATCGAGAAGAGAGAGAGTTTAGTCACAGTGAAATGGTGTTATTATTTAACTCGGGCTTCACTTGTTTCTGGCAATTGAAGTCCAAATGATTAGAGGACTTTTCGGGTGGTTCAAAGTATTCTCCCATGGGAAATTGAACTAGAAAATCATGAAGGAAAGCACTTTAAAGTTAATAGTCAACGGGTAGCGGTCTGGGGAGATGTGAAGAATTAAAGTGGTGGATCTCTGGGCCCTGCAGGTGAAATCTGAGTAACCAGAGGACTTGCATTGTGCCGCGACGTTAAATCGGCGTTGCATGGGAGGAAACCCATGGAGGTGTTTGGTGAAGTCTCGATAGTCAAAACACCCGCGTAGTGCGCGGCGTTAAATCATTGCAGGAGGCAACCCATGGAGGTGTGGTGAACGTTAAATCAAGTGCTTCTTGGAGAGCAACCCAAGTTGTAATTGTAAGAAAAATATAGTGTTCACGTGTGTTGATGTGTTCAGGTGATTAAGATGGCAAATTTGAAGTTAAAACCAAAAATTTGAACTTGAGTTTAATTGCACAAAAAAGCATATAATGAGTCATCATCAGACCAAACAACTGATTAACTAGATCGCTACGGCATTCTTTGCATAAAACAATGTAGACAGCGGTTGACCAAGCGAGTCATTTCAACGGCAATGAATTGTTAGGTCTTACATCCAAATATCTGCAAGGATCATTGGTGAAATCAAGGCGAGAAAGATGACATTGAGCGAAACCTTAGTCGTTGGGTGCTTGATCGATTAGTTAAGTGAGCCATCACAAAGCTACCCTGATACGGGGCCAACGACTCAGGTCATGACTTGTTGGCTTACACCACGAGTCGTTAGGTCGAGGTAAGTTTTAAGCTCAAGTCAATGCACGAAGAGGGCCAAGCGAGTCATCTCATACATAATGACTCATTCTTCAGGTCATCATATGTTTTTAATTAACTACCTGACGTACGCCAAAAAATTATGCAGTGCGTGCAAATAATATAGTGACTCTTTTTACAAACCAGGATTGTCGAACCCACGGGGGCTGGACCCATTCCTCTAACTATCCATTTCTAGTGTGATCTTAAATACCTAAAGTGTCGGTGATAGACATTTTCGATGAAGAATAATTAAGTCAGTTTGGGTCAACGAAATATTACGAAAGTGCTCTTAAGGGCAACATAGAGTTAAAACCATATAATCATGCGATAATACGATTTGCAATGGAATAAGCATGGGACTATCAATTGTTATTTCACATAACTGGAATTGCATGTTCACGGTCTTTCAAGCCTCTAACCACGGCAATCTAGCCTCCTTTGCCGGCATTGTGGCGGGGAGTTTAATTTTCTAGTCGAACGTCAATTTATGTTGTGGTTTTTTACGGGGAAACGATTAGGGACTTTCGTGCGTCTAACCATTTAACTCAACTTAGCCTCACAACTACTTTGAGTGGTGATGTGACATCCCAAGTTGGTCTTTCATAACTTGGAGTGTCAGCAAGGCAAGGTGTTAGGTATATTTCTATCCAAACACGGAACCTCTCGAGATTACTTCATGCTCCCCGCATTCTCATGTCGACCTAGGTAATGCCTTCTCAAGCTATTTCCCAAGCTAACAAATATGCTTTCATGGTGATCAATCATAAAAACAACCCACAAATCAGAATGCAAGGCAGAAAATAACAATTAATAACTCAATTCCAAAACAATATCATAGAATTACAATCATAATCCATAGCTTCAACCTAGAGGAAGGGTTCTAGCCATCCATGTTAAAATAAGACTACTCTACACTACTATTAATCTACTCCTAAACTACATACTTACACGAGGTGGTAGATGAGAAGGAATTTGACAAACGCTAGCTGAGTTCTCCCACTTCTCCCTTCACTCTATGCGGTTTTCAATTAAATCACTTGACCAAATGGAATTAGGAGCTAAGGGTCCTATTTATAGTAAATAAACGTGCTTAATTTGTGTCGTGGAACGGCTCAGTGTCACGGAGTGTCGCGAGCCTTGCCTCCGTGACACGGAGGCATCGCGAAAACTCCTTTGGAAATCAACACGAAAATGTTTTCAGCGGCCACGCACCAGCGTTAGCAGCATTAACGGCTGGCAGAAGCGTGATGTTACAAACTCTTGGTGGCGGAGCCACCCTCTCCAGAAGTGACACGTTGCCCATGGCAGGTGGGCTGTTTTGGGCAGCCTTCCTGCCCGGCACCGCTGCAGCCGCGCGAGGTGGGCTGTTTTGGGCATCCTCTTTGCCGATGTTTGCGTGTTTATTCCGTCTCCAAGCCTCTACTTCACCAACTCATGGATTAGCTCCTCAAAGTCATCAAAACCTACAAAAAAAAGGCTAATCATGTTGGATTGCTTTATATCTTCACATTTATATAAAAAATCACATGAAAATGTATAAAATAATAATATAATATATAATAACAATACAATCGACGAGTTATAGCGTATCACGGGCATAATATTTTTGCCAAGTGATCACAGCCCCACACTTAAAGCCTTGTTCGTCCTCGAACAACCTTTTACCCTATCATGCGTATGGAGACTCCCACATAACTAATTTAACAAGATAACTCAAGCTACGCGGCTATAATGATTACGTAAGATACAAGTTAAAAATAGAACATGCTGAAATACAACTATGTTAAGACTACTTAGCCTCAAGAATCGACTCTCAATCATTGCAAACTCATGCAAATCAACTGATTAGAAATCCCACGCGTTTTATCTTCATTAAACATGTGCCCTCACGGAAAAGAGTTACCCAATCACATAAAAATAATTTTTACATCACAACATGTGTAGGTACATGAATAGAATTACATAAGCTCTCACAAAGAATTCACATGCATGTGTCTCATGACCGCAGCTTGCCCTTAGTGTTTTACTCCACTAATTTGAGGATGTATGAATGTAAGATCAAGTAGGACTTTGTAGGTTGTAACGTAGCTTCAGTACGGTAGGTACTATTATGGCGGTAATAGTGACTATCTTTCCTAGCGCCTTTAATACATCACGCCCTCATTCTGAACTTCCCTTCCCTTACTTCACCTTTTTGTCCTTGGTAGTTTCTTTTTCCCTCTTTTGTTTCCCCTTTTATTTAGGCACTTTTGACTTATCGGTGAGCTATGAATAATTTTCATTACTTTGTTTTCTTGCTCCTTAACAATAATCAGCCATTTTCACACAAGTGCACCTTTGACCTTTTCTCAACCTTTGCAACTTGCTACTTTTCCTTTCTTCTCATTCTTCTTACTCCTTTACTCTTTTCAGTTTTCTTCTTGACGCTTAAGAGCTTTGGGTCAATTCAAGGTTAATGAAAGAAAGAATTAAGCTTATGTTATGACTATCAAAGAATAGGCTCAAGGCTCAACGGGGCTAACTAGGGATTAATTTCTCAAGGTAGGTAAAGCGAGGGATGAAAATTAAGAGTTAATTCAAAGAAATGCCTAAATCATCTCCTATAATTCACATCCTTCATTTTCGTTTCATACACACACCCGAGGCAAGTTCTAGACAATCCACGGTAGCATAGAATACTCAAAACCTTACACTCATGGCACATGCTCAATTTAAGACACATTCGGCAGACTCTTACTCAGCTAACCACAAGAATTCAAACATTAAGCTTCAATTATATTGAGTCAAATTCAAGAGCCTAAGTGTCTCAACCAAAGTTATACATTTTCATGCTTCAACACTGAACATACTTGCATCTCACAATCATGTCTAGCACATAACAAGAACATAAGCATCCATTAGCTATGGTTTCAAAAACCCGACATCATCGACTAATTTTCCTCCAAGGCGGTCGTCGTCCATCCATCAAGTGGAAACAGTCCCTAACGATGACTAAAACATTATATACGAGACAAAGAAAAATAAAAATAAAAAAAATGAATAACGAAATAAAAATAAAATAAAATAAAATAAAAAATTTTATTCTTCGGTTCAAAGACCCCAGTCGGAAAAAGAGCAGAAAAGAAAAAAACTTGGTGATGAAGTCATGCTTGACTGTAAAATTTTCAAATTGTTCTCATTTTTATCACACAAGCATTACTTTCACCAACGATTTGTTAGACACAAAAATTTTGAAATTTCATATGTTCCCTCACCCCCACGTTAAATCATGCTATGTCCTCATGGCATCAAATTAAAATTTCAAGAGGGTGAGAAATACTCAATGAGGCCTTTAGGCACGGCTAAAGCATGTTTTCCTCGCTTGCACACGTGGGTGGTCGGCCCACACTTTTCCTCTTCCATGCTTCTTTGCTTCTCCTCAGGGTACTCGAGACTTCCCACCTGTGCTAACTTTCCACCAAAAACACAAACAAAACACGAAAATAACAAAATCCAAACAAAAATAAAAAGTTTACAAATTGTACACAGGGTACCCTTAGGTTGCAAACGTATATATTTTACGTCGTGGCCGACGTGGGCACCTTTTTTGAACATCCTCATTACACAGGTTTCTCTTTGAGAACCATCTCCTTTAATACGCTGTTTAGAGGATCTGACCTCCACTCTTGTTCCTCCCTTTGCTCCTTCTTCTTCTCGATTTGAAGCCCTTTGCTCAGGACTAATTTGAACACTTGACATTGCCTTTGGCCATGCACACATGGAATCCCCCACCCCACACTCATCCTCTGCCAACACACTTACTTGACAAAGGTTTCTGTATATTGGCGGATTCAGGTTTATTTCTTAGAGACGGAAGATTTCTTCTTCGTCCCTCGACCCTCATTTTAGGGTCCCTTCTTTCAAATCAATCACCGCTCCTCCGGTGGCCAAGAATGGCGGAGTCCAAGATTAGAAATTTTTGGTCATCAACACGAAAATCTAAAACAATAAAATCGGCCCAGTATAATAAATTTATTTACCTGCTTTGATGAGAAAGGTCTCCTATGATTCCATCCGGTGTCACTCCCGAGACTTGTCGGCCCGAGCTGCCGGCATCAGCCTTGTCGGCCTCGATTTTCCCAACCCCAGAGTGTTGAATAAGGATGAGGCATTAGATTAAGCTGCTGCCCTAAATCACACAAAGCTCGGAGCACTTGACTTTACCAATTTGTATGAGGGAGGTAAAACTCCCGGGGTCTTTGAGCTTTTTGGCATTTTTTCTCAATACCACAGGCCTCCTCAGTCGGTGCTCGGTCTGGACATCCACCAATCTGACTTTGTTCGCCATCACATCCTTCAAGTATTTAGCATACTTGGGCATTCCCTACAAGACATCAATAAGAGGCAAATTTATGTGAAGTTCTTTGAAGCTCTCAAGAACTTTTGAAACATTCCTCCTCCTTGCTCACTGCGAATTTACGGGAATGGTGGTGGTGGTCTTTGTCTTTGAAGTACTTGATAGAGGTTGTGCATTTGTTGTCGGCTTTCGATTTTCTCAGTGTCGGTGGATGGTCACAGTCTTACCAACTCAGTGCACCTCTTTTCTCAACTCTTTAGGCAGTGCATCATTAAACGCCTTCCGCTTCTAAAGTGATGGCATTGATACTGCTAGGGAGTTAGGATCTGCGTCCACTTGGTAATCCCCCTTGCGGCCTCATGTTTTGAGAAAAATTTGCTATTTGACCCACTTGTTTTTTCAAGATTGCGGGTGGCTACTGGCGATTCATTAAATCTGCTTTGCCATCCTCTCCCGGTTTAATACGCTAAGCGATTTTGAGTCTCCATGGTACGTAGTGTTTCCTCCAATGCGGCTGCTACTATGCCCTCAATGCACGCTATTAATGATATTGGTGTTGTTGAGGTTATAAAATTCTGCTTTGGTTTCCACCCCAAGAAGAATTCGGGTGGCCACATGATTTTGTTGGAGTTGTTGCTGAAATTCTGATTGTTCAATGCACATTCCCAACAAAATTGGCCGATTACGGATTGGCTCCACAGATTACGCATTGTGCCCGTTAGTACCACAAATTTCACACCAACTAGGAGCTTCTTGAAGCTACATTAACACAGCCTGGTGTTGGTGCATACTCGGTTTATTGAGCCGAGTCAACATCTGATGTTGAAATGAAGCTAACTATCTTGCCAATGCATTTAAACCATACGCACATCATTACGATCTTCTTCCTGCCCCTGCCGATGACTCGTTGTGCCACTCACGGATTTCCTTGTGCAATTATCTTGTTCAACAAAGTGTACAACTCCTCATACGTCTTCTTAGGAGGCTTGCCCACCCGGCTAACGAGAGTCTAGTAATATTTTTGTGTGAGTCTAGACTTTCTACAAGGTATGGGCGGCTTACTTCATTTGATTAGCTGGTGATGAGGACGATCTCTCAACGATGACTTGAATCTTTCCCAAGCCATATACAAGTTCTCATCGGGCTTACGCTTGAAAGCTGAGTATCTCACTTAGCAACTTAAGTCTTGCACAGAAAGAATCGATAAGGAACTTTTTAGCCAAGTCATTCCATAAAGTTATGAGTTCGGTGGCTCGGCCTTCGGCCACTTTTCGCCTCTCCCAGTGAAAATGGGAGAGGGTCAATCGGACATAATCGTGGACACGCCGGTGAGGACAAAGCGTGTAGCTAATCTCAAGAAAGCTCTGCTGCTTCTTCATTGCGGGTCCTCATATGCCATTCTAGTGAGGCCGGCCACTAGAAGCAACGATACACCATGCATTTAAGCTCAAAGTTCCCTCCAGGAGCTCACGGTTCTGGATACTAGAGTCACATTAGTCGCTAATTAGGATAGCCACTTGGCTGATGCATGTGCCATTGTAGATGACAAGCCCATGCTTGCCGCGGGTAGTTTGTTGTTGTACCTTTCTTGAAGTCTCCTCAACTTTTGCTGGAGCTACTCTCCTGCAAATGGATTTGACGTTCGGGATTCAAGCGACGGTTCCACAAGCTTTATTTCTAGCCCGACTCGGCGGGACAGCACATCACACTGCAAATAGAAGAGACTAAGACCAAGTTTCTCAACACTTGAGGAAAATTTAAAAATCACAAAAAAATAGATCAATTATCAAAGCTTCGCCGAGTCCCAGACACGCGCGAAGCAGCGTACTTGCCAAATTGACGGGTCGTGCAAGTAATATAGTGGCTCTTTTTAAGAGCTAGGATTATCGAACCCACGCGAGATTTGGACCCATTCCTCTAACTATCATTTCTAGTGTGTTCTTAAATACCTAAAGTGTCGGTGATAGACATTTTCGATGAAGAATAATTAAGTCTAAGTTTGGGTCAATGAAATATTACGAAAGTGCTCTAGGAGCAACATAGAGTTAAAACCATATAATCATGCGATAATACGATTTGCAATGGAATAAGCATGGGACTATCAATTGTTATTTCACATAACTGGAATTGCATGTTCATGGTCTTTCGAGCCTCTAAACACGGCAATCAACTCAGCTGCGGCATTGTGAAGCGAGGTTTAATTTTCTAGTCGCGGGCAATCAGGTATGTTGTGGTTTGCAGGGAAACGATTAGGGACTTTCGTGCGTCTAACCATTTAACTTAACTTAGCCTCACAACTACTTCTTTGAGTGGTGATGTGACATCCCAAGTTGGTCTTTCTGGCTTGGGTGTGTCCAGCCGAGCAAGGTGTTAGGTATATTTCTATCCAAACAGGAACCTCTCCAGAGATTACTTCATACTCCCCACATTCTCATGTCACGACCTAGGCAATACCTTCTCAAACTATTTCCCAAGATAACAAATATGCTTTCATGGTGATCAATCATAAAAACCACTTACAATCAGAATGCAAGACAAAAATAGCAATTAATAACTCAATTCAAAACAATATCATAGAATTACAATCATAATCCATAGGCGTCAACCCTAGAGGAAGGGTTCTAGCCATCCATGTTGTAAGGCTCTCTACACTACTATTAATCTACTCTAAACTACATACTTACGAGATTGGTAGATGAAAGGGAATTTGATAAACCCTAGATGAGTTCTCCCACTTCTCCCTTCACTCCTATGCGGTTTTCCAGAATAAAATCGTGACCAAATTGAATTAGGAGCTAAAGGGTCCTATGTATAGTAAATAAACGTGCTTAATTTGGCTGTCGTGGAACGGCTCAAGTGTCCACGGAGTGTATCGCGAACCTTTGCCTCGTGACACGGAGGCATCACGAGAAACTCAGCCCAAAAATCAGCAGAAAATCGGCCTCGGCAGCACCTTGCATCGCGTTGGCAACGTAGCCATGGCCCCGCTAGGCGTAGCGTTACAAACTCTTGGTCGCGGAGCCACCTGTAGTGGCACATTACCAACGCAGGTGAGCTGTTTTAGACGCTTACTTTGCCACACAGCACGTTACTGACAGCCTTGGTGGATTTCATTTTGGGCCTCCTCTTTAGACGTTTGCGTGTTTATTCCGTCTCCAAGCCTCTACTTCACCAACTCATGGATTAGCTCCTCAAAGTCATCAAAACCTACAAAACAAAGGCTAATCATGTTGGATTGGCACACATATCTTCACATTTATATAAAATCACATGAAAATGTATAAAATAACTTGAACAACTTGAGCTAATTTAAGTTATAAAGCGTAACACGGGCATGATATTTTTGCCAGTGATCACCCCGACCAGAACCACTCACTAATTAGGGTAGAATTCTTATTCCTAATTATATAAAACACCTGATTGCTCTCCTAAACTCTCACAGACTTAAAATTAGAAAGTTAATTTCAAACATTAATCACTTCTTCACCGCTACTAGATTCGCATTCACACACACACACGATAGCACTCACCTACTCGAAGTACCACACAAGATTGCACATTTCAAATTCAACTCTTTCCTACTCAACTCGAAATTATTGTGAGTAATTGCTTGTGTATTCTCGTCTCCATCAGTTTTCTCATTTAATAATTTTTAAATTCGACCTAATTTCATGAATTTCACGGAAGCCTAATGGTAAGACATTGAATAAAATTTCTTTTTCGAAACCCTCGCCCAGTCGTGAAGTTATGCTTATGGAATCTTTATTTTTGATGATGAACATGATATGAGAAAAGTCAATAGCTTGTATGTCAAACTCTTGAGCATGAGCCATGTAACGAGTTGTGATATCATCTCACGACTGCGTCATATGGCTTTCGTCACGAATGCAAAGTAAACTTGGAGACGGTGTACCTAACGACTAACCTAATGATTTGTTGCCTCGAGTAATGACTCGTTCGACAGTCGTTAAGTCACGGCCCAACATGAAGAAAATACAGGCGGGAAGACAACAAGGCGAACTCCACACTCATCATGTCCACTAGACTCGGTTGCGGTTGATTATTTTTCATCTCATCTTGATACTAACTGATTTTACGAGAGGCAAGCCAAGGTACACCTTACGAAGAAGATGCGGAAAGAGAGCAAGTGCTAGAGGAGTCAACTGTCATACTGCAGACTTCGGGAAAATCCATCCTCCTCCGTAGAAAATTAGTGGCTCGGAGGAGGAATGAAAGTGTCGGAAAGTTGCTGCGAGATTAACGAGGGCTAGGGATCGCTTGAACTACAAATCCGATAGCCCTAGTTGATGCTCCTCCACTAGCAAGGGATACGCAGTTGTGTGATGAAAATGTCGGGGGCTACATCCGCAATTGCTCAGGAGCTGCAATTTGGGCAAAACACGAGTAGGCGATGAGTCACACTTCTTTCGGCAAGGGAACACAGATGATGGTAGTGATACCTCAAACACATCCAATGATCAACGAGGAATGTAAGGAGATGGTATGTTCATGGTATAAAGTTATCTATAACGAAGTACATTGCTCCAAATAATATAGGACATCCAAAGAGGAGCATTTACGGAGCTAAGCTAGTCACCACGGGACTTAAGGACCTTCCCGAGCTACGGGCTTTGTTCGCCCAAGTACCAATTTGGGTAGTTGGCCAGGCCGTCGGGGATGCTATAGCCCTTCTAGTGAGAATTCTGTACGGCCTGCTAAGTCACTACGGCCTACGGCATTAGGTGGTCAAAGTTGGAACAAGAGTCCTACTTTGACAGTTAGTTAGGAGATATGTGGATATATCTTAGAGGACCATCTCAGGCCTATTATGGGCTAGACTATCATGCCAGATGAAAAGCAGTGAGTTTTGATCATAGACTATTGAGCTAAAGAAAGTAAAGACTAAGAAACTGAATAGTGAGGAGCAAATCGGGCCAATACACTTGGCTATCTCGGGTCGTTGCCACAAGGAGTGTCGGTTGATTGATTGCATAGCGCAGAGTCTCGAGATCAAAGAAGGCCACACTAAACTTTCCGTTTAATTTTGAATGGTCACTAGTGCGGCATAGGATGGTACCAAGGGAGCAATAATATTCTTTCATTTGTGAACGGCATTGGTAGCCAACATTATGGAGGGATTGCCATAAATTTCCCACGGTACATTCTTTGAAGAGATTAGAGAGCGGGCGATATATGATGGTACTGAATTCCCTTCCATGTCTTATTGATAGACTGTCGGGAGTCAAAGGTGTCGGAGTTTCCATCGGTTGACCGGCACGTAGTGGTCCACAAGATACTTAGATATCGGGTTGATACAAGATAACACAAACCTGGAATCGAAGCGAGAATCGAGGCTGCTTGCATCCACTAGAGCGAATACATTAGCAGAGGCATTAAGTAGCGGGATGCGGACTAAGGATGTTGTATTTAATGAGATTGCGGCGGATCCCACGAGAGGCAGGGAGATACAGGTAGCCGGCTGAGACTACGGATCTGGTGATATTCCCACATACGCAAGGTTCGAAGTCATCATCCATAGATGCGCATCTCGTCACTTCATTGCACCCTCGAGTGCTCCTTTAGTCGATCTAGTCACAATTTCCAAAATTCTGGCCAGACATGGCGAGATGGGCGCGAGGCCGGAAACAACAAGCACACATGGCTGCGGTAAAGGTGCTAATGGAGCGGAGTCCAAGCCATAGGTTACCAAAGAATTGGGAGGCGCTCTTTAGCTCACGTGCATGGTAGGTGATTGCTTTTAAAGGGTGTTCATGGATGACGCCTTGCACGATTCTGAGGCGCACAGATTAGCAAAGTGGTATGCGGAGGTAGCGGCACTCGGACGAGGTGCGAGAGTTGTCGCAGCAGGGTAGTTGTGATCTCTCTTTGTGCTTCCCATGATAGAAGATGAGGGCGGAAGACTCACGTCGATGTTTGACTTCATTGCGAGGCGTGGCACACGATAAAGGAAAAAGGCCTCGTAGGAGGCAAGTTTTGAGGAGGATGAATCTCTACTCTACGTATTGAAGCGAGGACGTAGATGGAGAGAGTGCTACATTTATCCCGAGAGAGGAGGCTCGACGAAGGGAGCCTTGATTGAAACAGCGAGCTGGGGAGAGGCGGCGAGCTCGGTTAGGTATGAATGCTGCCAAGATTCGAAGATGGTGTTGGAGAGGACATTAGAGGAGTATGCACCCTCACGAGCCGGAGTAACGAACACTGAGTCACCTGGAATGTGTTCTATTTCCATAGTTTTGTTTTATATATATATATGCGTCGAGACCGTGCATGCTTTCTTGATAGGGTGAGGATGGATACACATGCATTTTGTTAAGAACATAACCGAGGTTTTTCTTGCGAATATCTTTTCCTCGGGTATTCCTTATCTAGTAGAGAGACGCACATTTAGTATTTATGTTTTGTGTTTGTTTGTGTCAGACGAAAGACGTTAGGTGAAATTAAGTTAGTCAAGAGTTTGAATTGTTGATTTTGTTGAATGATAATTTGATACTCCTCCAAAAAAAAATTTATGTGTGTGTTAAAATCGTCAAGTATGACCTTTGAATCTTTGCATGGCATTGAAAGCGTAAACATGTTTACCATTGTATGGTTGTCGTGAACTAACGGTTAGTAGAAGTGATGATGTTGACTGTCTTTATGTGTGAATGAGATTTAATAGTTAAATTCGGATGTGTGTGTATCAATCTAGAACTTATCTAGTCGGTCGTATCGAGAGATAGAGGATAGAAACTAGGAAAGGATCATAGGCCATATTTGATTAATGAGCCCATTTTAGCCTTCCAAAAGAAAATAAATATCCCTTGATCCAAATTTTGAGCTTAAATTGACGTTTTTTTTTTTACCTTTGATTCACCTTCTGCTTTGATTAAGAATGAACTGTTTTGTACGAATTCCTCCTTGGACATTGCTTGAACTCAACCCAGGCAAATCTCTTAAGTTAAGGGTAGCTATTATAGGGATGATTCGAGAGGAGTAGGGTGGAATGAGATTGGGTAATGAAAATGAAAAGAGCGGGTGCGGTATGCGTAATGAAAGAAAAGAATGAAATAAAAATGTTGTCAAAAAGAGCAAGAAAAGAAAAGAGATAAAAAAAATGTGAAATCAATGAATTCTTGAAAGAAGAAGGCAGTACTCGTAGTTACAAACAAAAATAAAGGAAGACGCAAGTAAAGGAAAAGGGGAGAAAATATGAAAAAAAGGTTAAAAAGTGGAGTCAAGGCATTATGTAGTGCCAAGGAGGTTAAGCTACTAATCCCATATGTATCATCACTAGAACTGAGCCTACGTTACAAGCTTAAAAAAATCCTACGGTGATCCTAGTTACTTGTACGAAAATCGAGGTATTGAAAGTAAAGGCAAGCCTATGGCATTTCATGCACACAGTTAGAATTTCTTTGTGAGAGTGAGTAGTGATCTTACCTAATTCCAAGAGAAAAACATTGAAATAATCATATACACATGAGTGAGTATGGGACTTCTTTGAGGTGAGAGCATTTGGTCAACAAATTGTACGCCAAGAATTATGCGGAGTCGGTGTTGCCAGATTTATGTGCATGGTTGCAAGTGACGGTATTTTGCCATGTTTTGATTCCTCTATGTCATGATTGAAATTTTTGCATATGCATTGTGATTTGAGTTGATATGACAATGGAGGTGTTAGAAAATTTGATTTGATGAAAAATTGTATATGGGACTTCTTTGAGGTGAGAGCATTTGGTCAACAAAATTGTCTGCAAATTGTCTGGGTCAGTGTTATAGATTTATGTGCATGGTTGCAAGTGACAGTATTTTGCCATGTTTTGATTCCTCTATGTCATGGTTGAAATTTTGCATATGCATTGTGATTTGAGTTGATATGACAATGGAGGGGTTAGAAAATTTGATTTGATGAAAAATTGTGACTGCCATAAGTTTCCTAGAGTTCTTTTAATTAAAGCATCAAAGTATTTTATTTTGTTTTTGCCTGAGGACATGCAAAAGTTTTAAGTTGAGGGTGTTGATGTGCCGTGATTTTACAGCACTTTCGATGCTTAAAACCAAGAAACTATGCACATTCCGGGTATGTTTATGTAGATATGATGTGTTTGTATTGAATATTGCAGGAAAATAGGTCCAGAATAGGAAATAGGCTAAGTAAGGCTAAGTAAAGGACTAACCTGAAGGTTGCCAGGCACGTCATGAGTCGCCATCCCAAGGAACGACTCATGCCTAGAGTCGTGGGAAGAAATTAAAGATAGATGAAGAAGGAAACAGTGCACTCAATGGATTGAAGGCACAACTCGTTACGTCTGGTAACGAGTCGTTAAGCCAGTCATGAAGACTGAGAAGAGAAATTCTGAGAAAATTTCAGTGAAGGCAATGACAGGTCTAATGAGTCGTCAGTTATTGAGACGACTCGTCAGGAGAGCACTAGGATGAATCGTCAGGTGCACTGGAAGTTTGGTGAATCAAGACCACGAAAGGGCCTTATGACTCGTGCCCAGCCATGACGAGTCGTTAGGTGACCTGTTATCACGATTGGGCCTAATGTTGAGGAAGACTATTTTCACTGATCACGACTCGTTGGGAGACCCAACGAATCGTTACTTGGCCCATTACCCCTGCCG
>JACEIK010011736.1:0-34507 GCA_018107945.1 Datura stramonium | reverse complement strand
CTATAAAATCGTAGCACTGAGCTTTCGAATGTGAAGAGAATATATATCAGTTTTCTTTAAATTCACATAGAATGATATCCATGATAATTTCAGATATGATTTCCATCAGTTCATGTTTAAATTGATGTTATTCCCGTATAAGTGAATTCTAGCCCTGCATACTTTCGAATGTTAATAAATTTTTGGTAATGCTTCATCTAATCCATGTGGAATTATTATGTTCTATTAATTATGGATATTTTTCCACCAAGTAGTGATAGTATTGATGCTTATCCCAGTACATTGAATTTAGCCCTTGTTCTTAAGAGTCGAAACGACTAGAATCTTGCTAAAGTGTTTAAATCTTAAAATTTCCTTGATTATATCAGTGTGGTGAATTCCCAGATTATTTTATATGCTAAATTCTCAGTCAGATACATGATTGCCTAGCTTTAGTTAAAAGTATATAGAAAAATACTCGATTATGCATGCAATTATAAGGTGATCGAGTTTGACTACAAAATTGTCCTAAGGTGTCACTATTACCTCCCGGTTATGGAGTCAGTTAGAATTGAGTTTACTTTGGTCACTAGAGATCATGACTTTAGGTATATATCTCTTACTAGCCTTAGGACCTATTTCAAATTATAGTTTGTTCTTAGATGGATTCTGACGCTTCCTGGATAAGCGGCTCTATGCGGTCTAGAACAGTTTAAATTTGATACATTAAGACTCTCGAGTACTCTTAGATATGTGCCACGGCTAGTCTTAGGACTCGGTTTGAGGAGCTATAAACAGTATTTAGTCTAGGGATATCCGATTGGGAGTAGGACTTGCAAATGGACTAGGTTCAGCGCACCCAGGTTTCCAAAACACATTGTCGGGTGTGGTTTTGATGTTATTGGCTTTGAGGTGGCCCCACTTTGTGATCACCCTAGTTCAAGCCTTTATGCCTGGCAGGTATATTGGGTCCTACCGATGGGGTGTATACATTGGGGTCAACGTCTAGCTCACGTGGTCATATGGGTTATAGACTCTCAGACTAGTCGGTTCGAGTCTAGTCTCGGCCCGGTTCTATTTAGATCGATTATTCTAGACTTACAACAAGCTTTATTATCAGACAGAGTCTCATACCACCTCGATTATTTAGTTATTGATTCAGTAGTTTTATTTGGTCATTGCATGTCTTCAATTCATCATTTTCTTTTTAGTTATTCCATTATGTTATATTTCCTCTCACTTACTCGTACATTCAAATCTTGCGCATACTTTTATGTTGCATCATTTTATGATACAAGCCTTTGCAGGATCTCGATCTCGGCTTCGTTGCTTCTTCGCTCATTAAAGACCTCAACTTTACCGATTGGTGATCCTCATCATTCTAGGACGGAGATTTATTCATTTTCGGTTATATTTTTAATTTCCTTCTATTTAGATTTGGAGTTAGTTGGGGGCCTGCAACAACTCCTCCGATCCTCAGTAATGGCTTTCGGACTCAGATTGGTATTTCAAACTTGTAATGTTGTTTCAATATTTTCACAAGTATGAATCGGATTTATTTATTTTATATAATTCATCTTTGCTTTAAACTTCTGATATATGTACTTTTATATTACTCGGATATCGGTGTATGATAGACCCGAGGGGTTGACTTGGGGTCACTTCGACTTCAAGTATCGTGTTTCGTGCAGGTGTAAGCTCGGAGTGACAAACTTGGTATCGGTGCACTAGGTTCGATATTCCTCGAATGTACAAAGTCCATATCGAGTAGAGTCCTCTTCATAGTTTGTGAAGCACTACAAAGCACTACACTTATGACGGGAGGCTCACGAGATGTTATTAGAAAATTCCTTTATTTGTCTTGCTTATCGTGTGTTGAAATTTAGTTCTAGAATCATTCTCCTAACTCGTACTCTGCTTCGTTTTAATGAATTATGCCTCCTGTCTGATAACGGAAGAAGGGGCGTAAGCGCTCAGCTGGCTTTGCCACGACTAGCCGCGGCCCCTCGGAGATAACTCGGTATCACCTTAAATTTAGGCGGCATTCGGTACCTTGCGTAAGCGTGGCCAACTAGGTGAACCAATAGGTGGTTTCAATCAACAACAATGGTTTCGTAGAAACTTCCCAAGTGCGGGATTTCACGGGATGAACCCTCTGGACTTTCATGGATCTAAGGTGGGAGAGGACCCGAGATTTGTGGACAAGATTAAGAAGATCACAGATCATGGGTGTTAGTCGCTCGGAGGAGAGTGACTTGGCTGCTACCCGGTGAGAAAGGTAGCCCAAGTTTAGTGCGAATAGTAGAAGGAGGAGGCCGGCCAAAGCGGGAATAGGTGGAATGCGAGGAGTTCACTACAACCTTCTGGATAGATTTTTTCCCTCTGAGAGCTCGGGGTGGCAAAGGCGGCAGTACATGAACCTGAGATAGAGAAACATGGCCAGTAAAGAAGAGTATGCTCTAGAAGATTCACGGGTTGTCCAAATACACTCCAAAGATGGTGTCGAGCCAAGGGATCGCATGCTAAAGTTTGTAAATGGGGTGTAGAACTTGGTCCTCAAGGAGTGCGGAACTACGATCTTTGATAAAATATATCGGCCTCCTCCCAGTCTGGTGACATGCCCGGCGATTGAGGCCGAAATATTGAGGATATGGAAGAAAAGAATAAGTGGGAAATCTTTTGGCCAATCATATCATGGCCATCGAGTCTGTGGTAGAAACCGCCCACAACGTGGCCCGAGAGGGCTTCAACACCCGGCTCGGCCCGGCACACCCTACTTTAGATCCGCCAAGATCGGAGGGTGGAGCATCGGCTCTCAGACTCGGAGTTATAGTAAACGATAACATGTATACAACTTGGGCTAGAATGCAGCAAGAATTACCTAGGAGAGTGTGTCTTCGGGGTCAAGAGGGTTGTTTTTATTGTGGACAACTTGGCATCGACTTAGGAATGCAGTCGAGCGGGATCGGGAGATCACAATACCGCACACCAGCTGACACTAGCGGTGACCGACTCAGGGATAACGGATTAGGATGGAGGGTGGTGTGCAAACCATTTTTATGCATTATCATCTCGTCGGGATCAGTATAACTCACTAAATGTGGTCACGGGTATGTTACGTCTTTTCAATCTAGATGTATATGCCCTGCTTGATCTGGAAACATATCATTTGTGACTCCTTATGTAGTATTTCAGTTGATATCAGTCCAAAAGTCCTCTTAGAACCTATTCTAAGTCTCCACCCTAGTTAGCGAGTTAGTTAGAGCCGGCCCGGGTGTATGAGGCGCGATCTCGGTATTCAATAAAGTCATTCCAACTAACCTCGTAGAGTTAGACATGATTGACTTTGACCTCATTCTTTGCATGGATTAGTTACACTCCGATTATCCTGTTCGATTGTAGAACTAGGGTCGTGGAGTTTGAGTTCCCTAATGAGCGGCTTTGGAATGGTCGGGCGGTAGTTGACACCAAAGGGTAGGTTTATTTCCTACCTTAGACGAAGCTTATCTCAAGGGATGTATTTACCATCTAGTTTGGGTCAAGGATTTCAACTCTAAGACCCCAACTATCAGTTAGTCCACTGTTGTCAACAAGTTTCCAAATGTCCCGAAGATCTTCTGGAGTTCCTCCTAAACGGAAAATTGACATCGGCATAGACCTTATCCCAGGTCACCTGACCCATCTCATCCCTCCTTATAGAATGGATCGGCTAAACTTAAGAGTTGAAGGAGTAGCTAAAGATCTTCTTGACAGAACTTTATAAGACCAACATCTCTCCGAGGTTGCTCCTCTATTCGTGCAAGAGAAGCGGTACCCTCAAAATGTACATCAATTACCGTTACTTGAATAAGGTCCTGGTAAAAAACGGTATCCCCTACCCGAGTTGATGACTGTTCGGCCAACTTCGGGGAGCCAAGTTTGTTTCTCCAAAATAGATCTCAAGTCGATTATCATCAACTAAGAGTCAAGTGTGTGACATGCCAAAACATCTTTCATGACTCGATATGGTCACTTCGATTTTGGTTATGTCTTTGAACTAATAAATTCCCCTGTAGCCTTTATGGACACGATGAATAGAGTCTTTAAGAAGTATTTGGATACGTTCGTCATTGTATTTATTGACTACATTCTGGTATACTCAAGAAATGAGGAAGAACATGCTAATCACTGAGGATAGTACTTCAAACATAAGAGACCTTCCAACTATTCGTAGGATTGACAGCGTGAATTACAGTTAAGAGTACGTGACTTTCAAGGGTCATGTGGTCTCGGGTGAGGTATTAAGGTTAATCCTTAAGATAACGAAGTGAAAGGCGAAAACAGACCTCACCTCCCCAAAAGAAATTAGAAGTTTCTTGGGTTTGGGCCCGGTTATTGACGCTTTGTGGAAGGATTTTTGCTTCTATAGCATCTCCAGCATTAGGCTAACTCGGAAGAAGGTGAAATTCCTGTAATTCGGATGCGTGTGTGAAAAAGTTTCCAGGAGTTAAAACTCGACTCACTCTTGTTCCGGTGTTGACCCTGCACGAAGGATCCGGATGGGTTTAGTATTTTCAACACTTCCGAGTTGTACTTGGTTGCGTTCAGATGCGGCGGGGCAAAGTGATAGCCTACGCCTCTAGACAGCTCAAGGTTCTCGCAGGAAAATTATCAACTCATTACTTGGAGTTGGCAGCGGTAGTGTTTGAGCTGAAGAGCATGTGGAGACATTACTGTGCGGGGTAACGTTGATGTTTCACCAATCTTAAGAGCCTTCGTATGTATTCATTGAAGGACACGAATCTTCACCGAGAGAAGGTGGTTAAAGCTCCTAAGGATTATGACTGAGCGTGCCATTACTCAGGGAAAAGCCAATGTGTTGGCTGATGCGCGCTAACGAGTGTCTATGGGTAGCGTGGCTCATATTGAGGAGGGCGAGAAGGGGTGGCGAAGGATATTCATAGACTAGCTCGGTTAGGGGAGTGCGGTTGGATTATTTCAGTGACGGTGGAGTGGTATTCTCAAAGGTGATTCTCTTTAGTTATTGAAGTTAAATTCAGCAGGATGAACATCCATTTTACATAAACGATTCTCAAGGAAATTTGTCGATTTCTTTATCAAGTATGTAGAATTCAACAAGGGGATAGTTCTTCCCTTGCTATTTAAAACCCTTTTCTAGTTTCTCTATAAAATTCTATCCTTTGAGCTTTCGAATATGAAGAGAATATATGTAAGTTTTTTTAAATTTACATAGAATGATATCCCATGATTATTTGGATATAGATTTCCCATGGTTCATGTTTAAATTGATGTTATTCGTCGTGAATTCTAGCCTACTTGATTTTCCAATGTTAAGAAATTCTTGGTAATGCTTCGTTTAATCCATGTGGAATTATTATGTTCTATTAATTATGGATATTTTTCCACCAGGTAGTGATAGTATTGATTGTTATCCAGGTACATTGAATTTAGCCTTGGTCCTTAAAGAGTAGAAATGACTAAAATCTTGCTAAAAAGTTTTTAAATCTTAAAATTTCCTCGATTATATCAGTGTGGTGAGATTCCCGGATTATTTTATATACTAAATTCTCGGTCGGATACATAGTTTGCCTCGCTTTAGTTAAAAGTGTAGAAAATACTCGGTGTCTATTAGAAATATTGGTGATCGGTTTGACTACGGGAATTTTCCTGAGGTATCGGTATTGCCTTCCGAGTTATCGAGAATCGGATTCGAGTGGTTTATTGGTCCCTTTGGCGATCATGGAAATTTATATATATAGATCTTACTAGCCTTAGGACTCCGGTTCAAATTACAATTTGTTCTTATACGGTTACGACGTTCTAGATAAACGCTCTTACCGAGTCTAAGAACCTAGTTTAATTTTGTCGATAAGACTCTCGAGAGTACTCTCGGATATGTATCCCTTACTAGTCTTGGGCCCTAGTTTTGAGCTATAGTTTAGTATTTAGTCAAGGATATCCGGTGGGAGTAGGACTTAGCACCAAGTGGATTAGGGTTCAAGCGCATCCAGGTTCCCAAAACTACGTTGTAGACCTTTGTGATCACCCAGTTCATGCCTTTATACACGACAAGGTATGTTTGGAGTCCCTACCCATGGGGTGTATACATCAAACCCACATCTAGCTCACGTGGTTACATGTCGGTTATAAACTCTCCACTAGTTAGTTCAATCTAATCTCGGTCCGAGTTAAGTTCGAGATAAGTATTCTAGACTTAGCACATTCTTTGACCATCATACGGGGTCATCAAACCACTAAGTTATTTTAGTTATTCGAGTTCGAGTAGTTTTGTTTGGTCATTGCATGTCTTTCCAATTAAGCATTTTCTTTTAGTTATTCCATTATGTTATGTTCCTCTCACTTACTCAGTACATTTAGAGTATTGACGCATACTTTTATGTTGTATCATTTTATGATACAACTGCTTAATATCTCGATCTCGGCTTCATTAGCCGAGCACTCATTGAAGACCTCGCTTTTACCGGTTGTGAGTCCTCATCCTTCGAGACGGAGATTTATTCATTTCGGTTATATTTTCATTTTCTTCTATTTAGATTTGGAGTTAGGTGAGGCTTGTACCGGCAACTCATCGATCATAGTGGCTTTAGGACTCACATTGGTATTTCAAACTTGTAATGTTGTTTCAATATTTACCTGACACTATGAACATCAACTTTATTTCTTTCATGTAATTACATCTTTGCTTTAATCTTAGATTTATGTATTTTTTATATTTTCGAGTGCCGGTGTATGATAGATCGGGGTTGACTTGGGGTCGCTTGTGACTTCAACTAGTGTTTTGTCGAGTGTAAGCTTCGGGCGTGACAATGCACAACTTTATAGTATGACTACAATCCCTAGTTTTTGTATGACTTCTTATAGGTTGATATTTGATTGATTTAAAAGCTTGTTTTGAATTATTTATTTTCTAGTAGCTATTATCATTATAAATTTTTAGTATGAATGTTTCAAGTTACAATTAGTATTTTCGGATTACGAGGTATACTTATTATTCTTAACAAATGTCGGGTGATCATTTTGACCCTTTATTAGTCTATTATTAAATTCGGTATCTTCGAGTTATTGGCTCCTTAGGCTCTCAAGGCAGGTTTAGATAAGTATAAGTTGTTCTGTCTTAGCCTTAGGATATCGATCTTGAGCTAATTAGTCTAGTTATATATAACTATAATTTAGTTGGGAGTAGTACTTGGCAGTCGAGTTGGGGTTCGGTGCACTCGGGTTCCCAAAACTATGTGCGACCACGAGTTATTACCCCGAATGAGTCCCGAGATAGTGATCAAGAGTTCTCCAGTATACCCTGGCAAGATACAATGGACTCTCTTAGATGGGTTGCATACATCAAACTCCACGTTTAGCTCACGTGGTTTTATACCGGTTAGGAAGTCTCTCTGATTACAATTCAATCTCGGATCTTAGAATATGTTTATGACCCTTATATCAGTTTTACGATTTGAGTAATCTACGATTTTTAGTTTTATACGTAGCATGTATAATTTCGGTCGGGATCATCTTATATATTTCAGCATGTCTATTTATAATATTCTTTCAGCATGATTATGTTCTAAATTTCATGACCTCGCATACATGGTACATTCAAAGTACTTACGCATACTTTCTATTCTATATCATTTTATGATATAGGCTCAGAGCTCAACAACGAGGGGTTAGCTTCTCTTTCAAGCTTATTACGGCAGATCCATTGGTAGTCCGCATGTGGTGTAGGGATTAGAGTTTTCATCTTCAACACCTATCATTATCATTTTAGTTTTGGACATTAGAGTTAGCTGGGGTTTTCCCAACAACTCATCAATTTCTTTTAGAAGGCTTCAGATTGAATATGTTATATTCGGGTTCGACTTTAGTATTTGAGAAAATATTAGTAATTTATTAGATTCTATTTATTTATTTAATATTTGGTTTATTGTTTTGAAATCGGCTTCTTAAGGCTCTTTTTTAGTAGGTCAGTCATTGCGGGTATGCTTTACCATGATTTTGCTTGGGGTCACTTGTGATCCTAAGTACGGTGTCGCGTCGAGTGTAGACTCGAGTTGTGACAAACTTATTGTCGAGGCATCGGAGTTTAGAGTGTCCAAAGATGGCTAAAAGTCGGAGTCAAGTAGAGTCCTTTTCATGGGTATGAAGCGTGCACACTTATGAGGAGGCTACGAGGCATTTTAGGAAAATACCCTTTCTTCATGATTCTTAATTCCCTTTCTTCATGATTCTTGTCGTGCGTAAAGTTTAATCTCTAAAATCTCCTTCTAACTCGAGGTCTACCCGTTTCCCGAGTTGACTATGCGTCTAAAGAGGAAACAAAAGGTGGAATGGTAAATTTAACCAGCCATCCCGGTAAGCTCCAGCAGCCCTCAAGGCGGTCGGGTTTCACATGCGGAGTTTGAACAGCTATACAAGCTTATTTGGCTCGGAAATGACCAACGAGGTCAACCGGAGTCATTGTACCGATCCAATGCTAATGGAGTGCAGTGCGCAGTGCAGGATTTTACTTGGATGAATCCCTAGCATTTCACGAGTGTAAAGTAGATGAGGACCCTTATGAGTTCATTGACGAGGTTAAAAGGATCACCCAAATCGTGGGCGTTACTTCAGTAAAAAGTGCAAATATGGCTACTTATCAGGTTAAAAGGGTGCTGAGATATGGTATAGCGGTAAGGAAAGAGAGAAGGCAAAATAGTGCGAGGTCGATTGAGTGGGGCGAGTTTGTGGCTGCATTCTAGACATATTCTTTCCTCGGAGTTAAGGAAGCTAATGCCGCTAAGTTTGTGAACTTGAGGCGGGAATATGATAGTGCGGGAATACGCGTTAAAATTTGCTTAACTATCGATGTATGCTCCGGGAAAAGGTGGCGGAGTCGAGGCTCGCATGCTAAAGTTCATGACGAAGTCTCAGATTTGGTAGTCAAGGAGTGCAAGACTCCATGCTCATCAATGAAATGAACATCTCTAGACTCATTATCCACACATAGCCGGATAGAGTGAGAGCGAAGAGGAGATAGAGAGGGAGTAAATGGAGTACGGAAGGCTAGTTTGAGTATTCTCAGCTAGAGGTCGGGTGGCACTAGTTGCACATAACGGCAACGAGACCTCAGTTCCCTCATCTACTAGTGCTCCTTCTTTTAGGCCCAACAACGATTGGAAGGGTGGGAGAGCTTTAGGCTCCTAGTCTAGAGCCATGTCTCTAAATGACCACACTTTTCTAGTATGTTCTAGTTATGGAAAGAATTATCCAGAGATTGAATGTCGTATGGGGTAGGAGGGTTTCTATTGTGGCCGGGGTGCAGGTCACGGGTTGAGAGATTGCCCATCGAAGGAAGCGGAAGACCCGGGTCCACCACTGCCAGGCAGCTTCGCCGAGGTCATTGACTCAGTAGGGTACTATCCGGGTATAGGTGGTGTCCACTTTAGAACCGCTTCTATGCTTTATCCTCCCATCGGGACCGGAGACTCATTTGATATAGTCACTGCTATGTTACGCCTCTATCAGAGATAGATGTGTATGCTTTACTACATTTAGGAGCCGAGACTTTCTTTCGTGACTCCTTATATTTGCAATCGAGTTTGATAATAGTTCGGAAGTGCTCTCGAACCGTTTCAGTCTCTACTCCGGTTGGTGAATTAGTTAAAGCCAATCGGGTATACAAGTATCCGGTCACGGAGTGTTGCATAAAGTCACCATAGTTGATCTAGTAGAGCTAGATATAGTCGATTTTGACCTCATTCTTGGCATGGCTGGTTACATTCTTTCTATGCTTTCAGTTGACTATAGAACGAGTCGTTATATTAAAGTTTCCTAACAAGCAGTCCCGAGTGGAGGGTAGAACTTGATTGTCTAAGAGATTACGTTTATCTCTGTCACAACGAACGGAGGCCCCGGATCATAGACATGGGACAAAGAGCCCCGACACACCCCAAGTCGACCCATGGAATAAAAAAGTTTAACCCAATCAAGAGAACACTGAATAAATCAACAATATAAACTCGTGGAAGTCTAACTCGGCATAACATCAAAAAGCATCCGAAGCGATTGCAAACATAAATTAAAGGAAATGCCTCTAATATGGATGAGTTGATGGGACAAGACCCCAACTAACTCAATATCACGAGCGAAAATACATAAGGAAAGCGAAAATATAGCCCTCGAATCATGAGGACTCACCAGCCAAGTAGATGCTAACTCGACAACCGCTACGGCGGGGATGAAGCTGAGAGTTGGGTCTGTATCATGAACCCGTCTGACATAGAAGTATGCGGTCATTATGTATGTACCGAGTATGCATATTAAATAAAATGGTTTAAGTAAAATAAATTATTTAAGCATTGAACAAAGTCCAAAGCTTCAAGAACGGGAGGGATTGCATGCATTCTTTGTAAATCATAATCTTTTTCCTAACATGAGAGCATAGCTTCATAACATCATAACTTACTCGAATGACTCAAGGTAAATATGAAATTTATAAGAAAAGCTAAACAATGATTCAAACCTTGCTATTAGAACATGCATGTTTGAAATAATAACCATGGGTAATGGATATGCAAATATGAATCATATAGAAAATGGGAGACTCATCACTTAACCGACATACCATGATTGAGCTTACATAGTCACTATCCAAACTCAGAGTGGGAAGAATTCGCAAAACCTTGCAGGTCTAAAGATGCGACCATGATATCGATATCAAGCTCATGGGCCATTGGGACGGGGGATAGCTCACAAGAGAGGTCTCAATAATATAATACTATCAACCTACATTGGCGCATAGTTCGGGGGCATGGATGATCGACCCTCGGCCAGCTTGGTGCTAGACTCTTCTCCCCCAAAACATGCAATGCTCTACATCGTATATAACGAAGCTCAACATCGCATATTAGCCAAGCTCAGCTTGATATCATGCATAAACTCAACACTTCATTGTAAACAAAGCTCAACATTGTCTATTGACTAAGCTCAATAATAAATCATGCATAGACCCGACAACGTGGCAAACATAACTCAATAATAACATACGTCTAAATTGTGAATTCATGCATATGAAGCTTTATTTCGAAACATACCACAATCTCGAAGATAAGTGAGCCCTTTACTCTAAAACCATGTATTAGCTTACTTTAGAGATGCTACAACATCATACTCGATATAAGGGCTTTGCCCAAAAACATTTATCATGCTTGGATCTCTTGAATTCACATTTTGAAAACAATTCATAATCATGGGTATCTTTAAAAACCTTTTCATCATCAAATCTCATCATTTTCATTCTCTTCTTTCATGAACATATCATCCATGGACAATAAATTTCATAAATTAGAAAACACAATTTTGATTGAAAACAATTTAAAATGCTTAAACTACAATTCATCATTAGAAACATAATCTAATCGTACTTACATATTAGAATTGAAGAATTATGCAATTGGGTAAAAACTTCCATAACTTGATCATAAGATTTCATACTTAGATAGAGATTGGGCATGGATGTGGGAAGAGGAAATACCCACTCATAACCCTACATACACGGAAGGGATTGATTCCATAAATCATTGATTACCCAAGAGGAAATTGGATGGAAACCTTGAATACTAGCCTTGAATCACCTCTCCAACCTCTCAAGCTTGCATGCATGTAATGAAGGACTTAGAATAGGCTTTCCCCTCTTAAAACCCACTAAAATAAGCCTTAAACGATGTAGGATAGGCTTTAGGACTTTTAGAATTTATAAAAAGGCCCTTACTAAATGTGAGAAAATAGTGTTGAGTGGTCCTAACGGATGACAACGACTCGTCATGCTACTCATTCAGATACACTATCTGTACCTAATGTCACGGGCTGTAACAAGCGACGCGACATTACGGGTGGGCGTGGTCACCAATCATTAAATTCTGCTTGCCTCAATTACATCACTTCACACTTATATCACCCCACGACTCATACCACGACTTGTTACAACACCCAATGAGTCATGGTCAGCTTCCGTTAAGTACACTTTCTTGCCTTCTTCTATTTCCCTTCTCCCTTACCCCACGGGTGACCCTAACGACTTGTGGTGTACGATCCTGATCATTCCACACCCATGGGGGAAACCTTTTCCTCAAACTTCCCAACTCTTTCTGGCCTCCCCACGATTCACTGACGACTAGTGAAATTTGTCCTCATAAGTCATCCAACATTAGATTTAAATGCTGGAACACCGGTTTACATTTTCCGCATTTTGACTCTCGAATTACAGTCCTTGGGTTCCCGGGTATTATAATATCTCCCCCCTTAGGAACATTCGTCCTCTAATGTTAGAAACACACGAAACATGCAATCATCATATGCAAACAACGATCATTTAAATCGAAAATTGACGGAATGACTATTTCACAAGAAAAAGAACTACATATTGAACTAAATTCATACATCATACATCTATCATAACCTAAACAAAACTTGTGCACATGAATAGAACATGAGGCGGATCAATTGTCACGCCCCACCTTGGGGGTGGGCCCGACACACAGTGCCCCTACTAGGATGCGAGCTTGTTGGGTTGCTAAGCCTAAGCACTTCTAGTGCACAGTTTGGCTCTAACTCGGTTACGGAATCAACGGGCTATGCAGGAGTACGTAAATACGGCCCCAGGCCGCTAGGCCTATAATGGCTGTACAGCAACAGCATTTAACTACAATCTCATCAACATAAGGGAACCTATGCGGTGACAAGGCCACCATGCTGACCGAGTGTGTAAAAAATTGCTAAACGATACGTGACCGACAAGGTCACCACTACTAAACGAATAGAACTACACAGACCAACATAAAAAATTAAACATACGCACATTTACACGATCGGCACAACTAACCATAGGGAGATATATACACAATCTGCAAGCCTCACAGAATGTTGATAAGATTGTCGGGACGGGGCCCAGGCCTGCCGTGCCTATACAAAAAAAGAAAATGATATAAACACTCTCTGAATATCAAGCTCAGGAATGACGGTGATGACTCTTCTGTGGCTAGGATCACGAGGGATCGGCTCCTCATCTATAGGTACTTGCGGACAAGTAATGTACATTTAAACGGGCGTGGTCATAGCAAATGCAGAGTATGCAAAGCAAGCCAGACATAGTGAGACTATAAACAGCAATGCTAGTTATTACGAAGGCGAAAGTATATGAAACTATACGGGTGGCGGAATGCGAAATAAGCTTATTTGTCTTTTGGAGGTAAGGTAGAAGCCTTTTTTTGTCGTCGTGTGACACATGTCTATCATTCAATGATAACATATATATATATATATAACATATAAGGGACCTATACCGGCCCCCATAAGCTAGGAAGGTGCCAGCAACACACAATCTATATACCCTAGGATTAAAACCATCCAAAAGTAAATCACTCCATGCTACCTTCCCGAGCACCTCCCTGGCACCTAGGTATGCGGCTGGAACCTCTGGGCCCAGGCTATAGCTGTATCTAAGTCCAGGACTCCTATATCTGTAAACTATAATGCATTGTACGCCAGCGTAAGCTGCTTTACAGTATGGCGCTCGACGGGGGTGGCTATCTCTTGTGTTGATCGGCTGTGAGAATGTTGCATCCCATCTTCGTCACTGAGAGCGGCATGCCACTCCTTGGAGTGACATATTCTCACCCTATGGCGGGCGAGTTGACATAACTATTAACCCTTGGGCGGCAAAGGAAGCTCCTAAGGGTGCCCTCATAACACAAACGAGTCTCAACAAACAATAATCACATATAGCAAGCATGTTCGATGCAGAAAATACTATACGTATTACGATTTATTATTTTGAACTCTTTTCTACGTTAAGGCGGATTCTCATATTGGGCTATACGTATCGAGATATTGTGCAGTGACGTGATATTCTTTACTAACTTTTATTCTGAATATATCATAATATTATAAAACATGCTAGATTCATATTGGACTCCAATTCTAAAGCGTCACAGTTAACTTTATAGTTCACGCTATTTGCTATCTTTGAATTACTAACTTGTTTAAGGAACTAGCTTTACATACCTTCATTTTTTATTTCCCGGGCTAAGCTTTGGCATAGCTCGATTAATTATTTCTTCTTCTCCCAAGCACATTCATATGTATATCAATTAGAACTAGATACATTAATGTTAAATAAAATATAGGTTTTATTATATAACCAAACTTAGGCTTATCGAAAACGGTCGAAAACTGCTATTTCTCGAAAGTGGAAGGAGAATGCTCACTTTGAGACTAGGAGTATGTTGACACTAATTTGGAGCAATTCCACTTAACTTAGCTCGGTAGCACGATGATTCGCGGGCGAATTTCACGAAACTAACTTTCGTAAGTGCTCGAAACAACAGCCCTTCACTACCCAAGATTAGTCGAGTTTGGACGCGTTTAATAGCGTAAGCGGATGAAATTTTGTTGAATCTCCTCGTGCCCTCTGTTTTACTTATAGTTTAGGAAATTTAGAGGTAATGAATCAAACAGAAGTGGGAGGCCCTTTTATTCTTGGGACCTTTAAGTCGCATTCGTCGAATGTGATTTATAAGTCGTATTCGTCGAATGTGATTTATAGTCGCATTCGTCGAGTGCGGAGCTATATAAGTTGCTTTTGCCTTGCGACGCGCCGACTTGGCGCTTGTCAGATCTCTCCGGGCCCATTTCTCGCACGTATGACATTCTAAAACTCTTAACCAACATGCGAATAAGACCATCTACATATCAAAAATTTACGGGGGTGTGTCTCCCCTTTCAAAACATTCGTCCTCGAATGTAAACTTACTTGCAAAAATTTCAATTTATTTGACTTAGTTTAGACAAATTTGGCGAGTCTCACAATAATATGGACTATCTCAAAAGAAAATCTACAAGAAACGCAGAAAAGTCAATACGGGTACTCCACTAACACTAGTATTCATTACATAAACCGGTTATTTCATTTATTTACATAATATAAGGCAATTCACTTAAGACAACAATACTAACATACCTTTAGCTAATTAAATTAAGAGCAGGTTGAGGATGTCGGCTTTCCTTATCTTCCTCTACTTCCCAAGTCATCTCCTCTTGGTTCTGTGCAGTAATGCTTTGTGAAACAATATCTTTAGTTCTCGGCTGCGAATGTTTGCATGTCTAGTATGGCTCACGGAACTTCTTCTCAGCAGCTCTTAGTAACTGGACATCACATGACAGCCATAGGGGTCTCCTATACTTCCTTAGCATAGATACGTTGAAAGCTGGATGAGCAGGACTCTAGTGCAGGCAAGTTCAGCTCGTATGCCACTTGGCTATTCTTGACCGAATCTGATAAGGCCCGATGAATCTCGGATGAGCTTATGTTTCTTGCGAATCTCATCACCCCTTTTCATTGGAGATACTTCGAAATACCAGTCATTCACATCAATTCCGGGTCTACGCCACGCACATCGGCATACGATTTAAAGCGCTCTATACGGAGTCAATAGGCATTATTGCTCCGCTTTACCTTCTCCTCGGTGATGAATAATATACATTGTCAGTATTTGTCTCCCACTTCAAACCGGCCAATGTGGCGATCCACATTTTTGTCCATACAATTCCTCAAAGGGCGCCATCTGGATAGAAGAGTGATAACTATTATTATAAGAAAACTTAATTAGCGAATGCTCGTCCAGCTACCTCAAGTCTAACACACACGCAGTAGCATATCCTCGAGTGTATGGAATAGTGCGTTAGCCTATCCATCGTCTGAGGTGGAATGTTGTGCTCAAGGTAGTCTGTGTTCCCGGACCTCTACGAAATGAATGCCAAAATCTAGTTGTAAATTGTGCTCCTCTATCATAGATAATGAATCTTTGGAACAGGTGTAATCTAACTATTTCTACGATATACAATTCAATCTAATCTTCGGTAGAGAAATTAGCTTTCCTTTGGCCGGGAAATGGAGTTGATTTCGTCGAGTCTATCAACTATTACCCAAATGGAATCATGCATGCACAGTACGGGGTAATCCACACAAAGTCCATGTTCGGTACTTCCCATTTCCGGAGAGGCATATTTATGTCTGAGTCAATCGCCTAGTTTGGTGTTGCTTTTACTTGTTGGCGGTTAGGACACTTGGCACACAAATTCGATATTTCCCTCTTCATACTTGGCCACCCCGAGTAGATTTCCTTGATATAAGTGGTACATTTTTGCGCACGGGTGGAGAGAATAGCGGGCGTAATGTACCTCGCTCTCATGTCTATTTACAATGGCTCCCCAAATATACGGAACACAAAGGCGGTCCTCATTACGGCCACTTCATCCTCGGTTACCACAAAAGTCCTAAGTAGCTTTCCCTTACTTTGAATTCTGTCTTAAGTTTGGACCGGAGTCGGGATCTTCATGTGCCGTTCTTTTACCTCCACAACTATTGACGGCACGCGGTGTTCGGAATTACACTCGGTTGTCCTCTGTTTACGCCACACGAACGGCTAAGGCGGCTAATTGATGTATTTCCACACGACCAACTCAGCCTCAGTACACCAAATACGCCAAACTCCTATCGATTCTGATGAGGCATATGCTACTACATTGGCTTTTCCGGATGATACGGAATGTCCACGTCATAATCTTTCAATATCCCCAACCAGCGATCTTTTGCCATAAATTCATCTCCCTTTAAGTGAAGATGTGCAGGCTCTTATGATCATGAAAATTTCCATGGACGCCATACAAGTAGTGTCTCCATATCTTTAGGCGTGGATCACTGCGGCTAACTCCGGAGTCGTGGGTAGGGTAATTCTTTTCGTGTTTCCTCATTGTCACGGAAGCATACACAATCACTTTACGTCTTTGCATCAACACACATCCCAACCCATGTGATGCATCAATATCTTGAATAACCCTCGTACCTTACGGTAATGCTAACAGGGATGGAGGTTAATCTGTCTTTTTAATTCTTGGAAACTACGCTCACATGCCTCGTCCATTGAAACTTTCTTTTGCTTTTAGCGTCGGCTTAATTCGGAGGTTCCGCTATAGTGGAGAATCCCTCAACAAATCTTCTACAGTATCCTGCTAATCCCGAGAGAAAAGCTGCCGGACTTCGATCGGAGTGGTAGGTCGGCCATGTTTTGACTTCTTCTATTTCTGCGTGTCCACTGTATACACACGATCAGAGCACAATATGCCCCAAAGCTATTGAGTTCGGCCCGAATTCACATTTGGAGAACTTGGCATACAGGCGACGGTCCACAGGAGTCTGAGCATTGTCAGTAAATGATTACGGTGAGTACGCCTACGGCGAGAATATACCGGGAATGTCGTCGTGAACACTATCACGAAACGAGGTCAGTGCGGATCGAAGATGATGTTCATCGGGTCCATGAATACTACAAG
This sequence comes from Datura stramonium, assembly GCA_018107945.1. Lineage (NCBI taxonomy): Eukaryota > Viridiplantae > Streptophyta > Magnoliopsida > Solanales > Solanaceae > Datura > Datura stramonium. The sequence continues at coordinate 17,143 of JACEIK010011736.1, read as the reverse complement.
GGCATTCGTCGGCCCAAAGGACATAACTAGGAATTAAAAGTGGTCGTGCTCCCGAGTCTTGAAGGCTGTCTTGCAGGAATGTCTCTTTCACGGACTCGGAACACATTGGTATCGGACCAGTAAGTCAATCTTGGAGAAATATCGCTCCACATGGCCCGATCAAACAAATCATCTATTACAGGAGCGGATACCTATTCTTGAATGTAACCTTATTCAGGCGGCGGTGAGTCTATGCACATGCGGAGCGAGCCATCTTACTTTCTCACAAATAGAAGCTGGCACCCCGGTGAAGTACTCGTCTGATAAAGCCCTTATCTAACGGATCCTTGTTTGCTCCTTTAATTCTACGAGTTCGGCGGGGCCATACGATGCGGAGGGTGATAGCCAAGCACGTGTGCATTAGAAAGTCGATTGCAAAATCTATTTCCCTTTCTAGGGGAATACCGGGTAACTCATCACAGGAAATACATCGGGGAATTCATTCTGCCCGGAACGGTGGGTGTCGGAGACTCTGAACATCTGAACCTGATTAGGTGGTAAATACATCCCTTAGCTATCAACTTCCTCGCCTGGTAGGAAATAAACCTGCCTTTTGGCATAGTTAATTGCCCTTCCACTCTCGCCTTTGCCTCCTGGAAAGTGGAATCGGATCGTCTTGGTCCAACATTCTATGTTGGCATAGCATGGCACCAACCAATCCATACCCATAATGGCATCGAAATCAATCATTCTAGTTCTGGGATCTACGCCAATCGGCTTGATCAACAACCTCTCTTTGTACACCTTGATAAGTGCACTTTGCTTCTCAATGGAGTCAGCGAGCGGGTGTAGATCTTGAGGAAGAGCTGCGCCAGCAGTGCAGGCGCAACCATGCAGACTTTCGAGCCTGAGAATAGAGATAACGTAGGACAAAGTGGACCTGGATCAATCAATACATAAGTAGGGTATGAGCAAATAGTCATCATACATTACCATATGCGGAGATGCCTGCGAGTCTGTCTCCACAGTAATGCATAGGTCGATCTTGAGCCCGTACACAGACTCAGGAGCTCTGATCTACCTCGGCCTCTGCTTGAACTTGAGGGCCTACGCCTGCTTGAAATTTCTTGGGCTCGTGGCCCCTTCACGATCCCCTGTCCGCTATCTCGGCTACCTTGCCCCTGGCCGGACAATCTCATCATATGCCCCTCCCTGCCCGCATATATAACACCTGGTGAGCCAAATCTACAAGCTCACGGGTGTGAGGTCGAGTGCAAATAGGGCGAGGGTAGGGTGTGCTCTGCTCTGCTCTACCCTCCTCTGCTTGAATCCACCATTTGAGAGCGCCACCGGACTCTGTTGCCCTTGACGAATAAATCTACCCCTCTTAGCTATTGTGGTGGAGGTGGGGTTTTAGGGAACTGTGCGACAAGCAGGAACTGGGTCCTCTCTGAATCTCCCTTTGTATTTCATCGGTCTATCCACTGAAATGTGTTGCTCCTGGTCTATACGTCTACTATCACATTTAACGTTTGTCTAAGGCCTCAATAGATGCAGGCAAAGGCACACTTTTAGGGCAATGTCCATATCTTCCCGTAATGTTAGGCTGTCATGCATGCCTGTGTATTGCAGGTTAAGACCTGTAAACCGGTGGACTCTAGATGGCATGGTTTCCACAAAAGTTGGAGCATAGCGGGCTAAGGAGTCAAGCGCAGGGCATATTCATGTACACTCCATGCCCCCTGCTCCAAATGCAAGTGGTCCATCCGGGCTTGTCGACCTCCGTGGAAAATAATGGTCGAGGCCTCACGAGAGGCTGGACCAGGTTGGAGGGGCAACATCTCTCCTCGGGACCTTTCCTAGCTCTCTGCGTGCCACAACACGTGTGTCCTGCATGGCAGTCTTGCCATCTCAGCGGTGCAGCAGGTGTTACATGCATGGCCCGGAAGATTCTCTGCATTTGGTCTAAATCCACGGAGGTCCTCTTCTGATCGACCACAGCCAGGCTTGTGGGGGACCTAATGCCAAAAATTGCGACCCTCGGCTGGATCACCTGATGGCTCTGCTCTTACGAATTGGCACTAGCTGGCGTGATGGCCATCATTTGTGCCAACATAACAACACCTTTGCGGAATTCCTGATCCAGGATGGTGTGATGCAGGAGCTATCGGAGGGTGGAATGCGTCTAGAATGGCTCTTGATGAGATGGGGACTTCGAGAGAATTTGTGATGATGCCTCCATATCGCCCTCGAGATCGGGCTGATTCTAAATGGCGAGGCATCTGTGGTGCCTTCTCTGCTGCGGTATCCATCATACGCACGTGGCCGGTGTCGGCTGATGCCGCCATTTTAATCTGTAAACAAAAATTATGATAATTTTAGAGACTCAACCCTCTCTTGTACCGCTCTGCTCCTTATTGAATATGAAGGAAGAGTAACCATCCTATTATGCCTTGTAGCCTCTTGCCTATAGTATGTGATTGCACAACACATCAATAGACAATACCTACTTAGCACGGCTTGCGGACTCCCAGGGACACGACACATACGATACCAAGTTTGTCACGCCCCACCTTGGGGGGTATGGTGGCACACAGTGCCCTACTAGGATACGAGCTGATTGAATTATAAGCTAAGCACTTCTAGTACACAGGCGCTCTAGCTCTGATGTACGGAATCAACGGGCTATATAGCGAGTGTAAATACAGCCCCAGGCCGCTAGACCTATAGCCTGTACAACAACAACGGCTAACTTGAGAATCTCATCAGCACATAAGGGAACCTATCAGGGCCCGACCAAGGCCACCACGGCTGACTGATTATTTCTAAATTAATGTAACAAATGCTAAATAGCTACGTGACCGATAAGATCACCACTATAAGCTGGATAGGGCCCACACGACCAACATAAACAACTAAACATCGCACAGCCCCACACGGCCAAGCACAACTAACCCTGGGAGATATATACACAATGCAAGCCTCAGAATGAGATAAATGGTCGGGACGGGGCCCGACCCTGCACCCGCTACTAACAACAAAAAGAAAAATGTTATAAACCTTTGAATATTAAGCTCATATGACGGGTGATGACTCTAACGGCTGGATCACGAGGATCGAAACTCTCGTCTATAGGTATGCGAGGCAAATGCGAGCGCCCCAAACGGGCGTCGGTACCATTGATGCAGAGATAGCAAAGCAAACTGAACAAAACTTAATATAAACAAAAATACTGGAAAATTTTGAAAGGCAAAAGTATAAATACATGCAGATGACGAAATACGAAATAAACTTATCTGTACTAGAGGTAAGGTAGAAGCATACATGTCATCGTGGCGACACATGTCTATGCGACTAATAAATAACATATATATATATATATATATAACATACAAGGACCTATACCGGCCCCCATAAGCGGTGACAACCAACACACAATCTGCCCTATACGGATCAAAACCATCCAAAGTAAATCACTCCACTCGCCTACTAACTACAGGCACCTCACAGGCCCCACAGGTGTCGGCTTGGGCACTCCTGGGCCCACTGACTATAACTATATACGGAGTGCGGGACTCCTATATCTATGTATATTATTATATATACATAAACTATAAAAAGTGCCGGGCGCAAGTGCTCGACGGGGGTAAGCTATGCTTCTATGTTGATCGGCTGACCATGAGGAATGTTGCATCCATCTTCGTCCCCTCTTTGCCGGACGGCATGCCACTCCCTTGGGTGGCCCAGTATTCTCACCCTGCGAGGTGGGCGAGTCGGCTCCGGCTAATGCAACCTGGGGCGGCAAGGAGGCTCTAGGGTGCCCTCATAACACAAACAGGTCTCAACAAACAATAATCACATATAGCAAGCATATCTAGATCACAGAAAATACTATCTATATTCTGATTTCTTATTACGAACTCTTTTCTGCGTTAAATGAGGATTCTCATCTTGAGCTATACTTGTATACGAGATATTATCTATTGTGATATTGCTTTTACTAACTTTTATTCGAATATGATAATATTATAAAACATGCTTACATAGATTCATACATGACTCAATTCTCGGCGTGCAGATTCTTTCTTCTATAGTTCACGCTATTTGCTATCTTGAATTACTAACTACTTGAAGGAACTGGCTTCACATACCTTCGTTTCGTTCTGACCGGGCGAAGGCATAGCTCACGATTCGATATTCTGCCTATTTCTCCCAACGCATTCATATGTATATCAATTAGAACTAGATACATTAATGTTATGAAAGAAAATATCACTTTTAATATATATATAACCCAAATTATGACTTATCAAAAAGCGATTGAAAACCTAAGCTATTTCTCAAAAGTCCGGGGAAGGGAGAAATACTCCACTTTTTAGGGCTAGGGTATGTTGACACTAATGAATTGAACGTTTCACTTACCTTAGCTCGTGCTTGACAGTTCGCCAGTAGAATTTCATGAAACTAACTCACGGGAATGCTCCCGGCAAACAATACTTCACTACCCAAGATTAATACGAGTTTGGACCGCGTTTAATAGCATAAACGGATGGTTGTTGAATCTCCTCGTGCCCTCTGTTTTTCACTGTTCGTTCACGGAAATTTAGAGGAGTAAATGATTAAACCAAAGTGGGAGGCCCTTTTATTCTTGGGACCTTTCAGTCGCATTCATCGAATGCGATTTATAAAAATCGCATTCGCGAATGCGATTTATATAAGTCGCATTTCTTTGCGACGCGCGACTTGGCGCTTATGCAGTCTCTCCTCGGGCCCTTTTCTCGCACGTATGGCATTCTAAAACTCTTAGCAAAATGCGAATATGCCATCTACATGTTAAGAATTTACGGGGTGTAACAATTAAAGAATTAAGGCAAGCGATACCTCAAGCCCAGGCGAGGTGCAGTGCAGACGGGTGGGGGTATTTAGCCATCATCCGGCAGGGCACCCAGCGTGGCTCCTCAGCTTCGTGTTAAGGCTTTTTGTGCCTTGATCTCTAGGATTGCAGCGGGAATTTCCTCATAGCGGAGCCTTTGTCTCACACCAGCACTTTTCACCGGGAAAACTAAAAGGCTGGATCACCCAAGAACTTTTTAAAAGCGATACATGAAACACAGGATGAACGAAAGACAACTCTAAGGGAAAGTCCAACTCATGCGCACCTTACCAACTCTTCTCATAACTTGATGGGGAACAACATAGCGAGGTAGGTTTTCCTTTCTTTTCGAACCGCATGACTCCTTCGTAGGAGATACTTTGAGAAATACCCAATCTTCCACCTCGAACTCCAACTCTCCTCCTCACATCAACATCGACTTGATGACTACGAAAAGCTGAGTTTCATCATCCCTTATCCATTTTGAACCTTCCCCATAGCACCATGAAGCCAAGATCTAGCCCCATCATAGGCTGGCTCACCCACCTCAATCATCCAGGTGGTGCCATAGAGAGCCTCGAACGACGCGATCTGAATACTAGAGTGATAGTTGTTATTGTAACCAGAGCTCGATCGGGGGCAAGTGATCGTCCCAACTACCTTTGAAGTCTATCACACATGCTCTTAATATGTCCTCGAGTTTGAATTTTCAACTCACTTTGACAAATCTAGTTGCGGATGAAATGCTATCTTGAGTTTAACTTTGAGTTTCAAGCGCTTTTGAAAAGATCGCCAAAATTGAGTACCTCGGTCAAAGATAATAGACAAGGGAACTCCATGTAATCGCACCAATTCCCGGATATATAGTTTGGCATAATCATCTGTTTAATCTGTGGTTTTGACCAGTAGAAAGTATGCATCCTTGGTCAACCTATCTACCACCACCCAAATAGGGTCATACTATTGACGAGTATGAGGAAATCTTGTAATGAAGTACATATTCACCTCTTCCTACTTCCACATGAGAATGCTAATATCCTAAATTATGCCTCTGGCCTTTGATGTTAGACTTTCACGCGGGGTTCGGGCACTTAGCTATGAATTCTGCAATATCCTTCTTCATGCCATTCCACAGGTATATTTCTATGGAAATCATGTTACATCATGGTGGCACGGAATGCATAGAATACCTGGATCCATGTTCCTCATGTAATACCCGGGCCCTCAAATTATCAATATGGAACACATAGGCGACCACGGTACCCACGGCTTCATCTCCCCTTGGGAAGACCTCCCTATCGACTCCAAACGGCTTCTTTCCGCTACAAAATTGGATCCTCATCTTGCCTAGCTTTCACATCGGTCACTAGGATAATTTTGATCCGTTTTGTACAACAATGCGGTCATCGGTGGGTCAACCAATCCAAACTCCAACCTTGCAAGTCGATGGACATCTTTCACCAACTCCTTCTTTCCTTCATCCACGTGGGACACACTCTCCTGAGCCTACTAAGTGCATCCGCTGCCACATTAGCCTTGCCCAGAGGTGGTAAAGGACACTCATGTCGTAGTCCTTTAGTAGCTCCAACCACCTCCCCTTTGCCAAAGATTTGAGATCTTTACGTATGAACACATGTTGCAAGATCTTGTGATGCATGAATATATCACGTGGACCCCATACAAGTAATGCCGCCATATCTTCAATACGGTACCCATAGGGGCCAACTCAAGGTCATGGGTTGAGTAATTCTTCTCATGGACTTTCAACTATCTTGAGGCATATGTTATCACTTTCCCATGCTGTATCAACATACACCCAAGTCTAATTATCGAAGCATCACAATATGCCATAAACCCATCGGTACCCATGGGTAGGGTCAACTTCTTGGTCTTTGAAGTGAGTCCAGTCTTCAACTCTTGGAAGCTTTTCTCACAAGCCTCCGACCATTGGAACTTTACCTTCTTCAGAGTCAACTTGGTCAAAGGTGCTATGATGGAGGAGAAACCCTCAACAAACCTCTAATGGTAGACAACTAAACCCAAGAAACTACAGATGTCAGGAAGGATTCACCGATCTATAGGCAAATTTTCACCGCCTCGATTTTCTGTGAATCTACCTTTATGCCCTCACTCGATACCACATGGCCCAAAATGTCATAAAATCCAACCAAACTCACATTTTGCTGAATTTAGCAGCCTGGCCCAGCGATCCTTACGGGTCAGAAGCACTACTCTCAAGTGGCGGCATGCTCCTCCTCGCCGAGTACATATGGATGTCATCAATGAACACAATCATGAACATATCCAAATATGCTTGAACACCTGTTCATTAGATCATAAAAGTTGTAGGGGCATTGGTTAGTCCAAAGACATAGATAAATTCATAGGGAACGTACGGAGTCACGAAGCGGTTTCGGGGTCACTCTCCCGAACCCCGAGCTAGTGATACTCGGATCTGAGATCGAGACTTGGAGAAAAACTTAGCACCCAAAGTTTGGTCAAACAAATCATCGATCATAGGTAAAGTTACCTATTCTCATGGTGACCTCATTTAGCTACTTGGAGTAGTCGATGCACATCCAAAGCGAACCATCCTTCTTCCGGACAAATAACAGCGTGCACCCCATGGACACTTTCTCGGCCTAATAAAGCCCTTATATAATAGGTCCTTCAGCCCGATCCTTCAACTCTTTTGGCTCGAGATGGAGCCATTACGTAAGGGGAATAGATATAGGTTGCGTGTCGGGAAGAAGGTGATCTAGAAATCAATCTCGCTCGGGGAGGAACACTTGGAAAATCATTAGGGAAGACTTCTAGATACTCACGTACTCTTTGGAACTGACTAGATAGTCGGGTTTTGGTTTCGACATCCTTAACCCTAACTAGATGTACCATGCAACCCTTAGAAATCATCTTCTGGCATTAAGGTAGGAAATGAAGACCTACGAGCACAGAATGGAACTACCCTTCCATTAAAAATTTGGCTCACCCAAAAATACGAACTCTCTTTTGCCCGGGTTCTATAATTAACTAAGGCATACATACAAATAGCCAATCCATGCAGAGAATAATACCAAAATCGGTCATGGCTAACTCTATCAAATCTGTTTAGGTGACCTTATGAAGGGCGGGAAGCGGGCAACCTCTGTACACTCATCTAGCTATAATTGAGTCACCTACGGGAGTAGAGACTAGAAGGGTGCAGACAAGACATCGGAGCGACTCCGAAACTAGGCACATATGGTGTCACAAATAACAAGGTAGACCCTGGATCTAGCAAAGAATAATACATCAATATGGAAAACTCACAACATACCGGTGACCACATTGTGGAATCTCCTGCTCATAGCAGGAAACTGAAGACATAGAATATGTTACGGCGCGGCCTCCGGTTGTGCTAGTAGATGCCCAACGGTGTTGAGCGTGTGGGAGGGGATGCTGAGCCAGAAGCTGGGCCTCGCCCCTAACACGATCTGCCTCGGCTGCTAGCCAATCTCTAAGCATGTGTCGAGCTACCCACACACGAAACAAGCACACAGACACCACTTGTGTGGCCTGTGCCTAACCACACTGTAATAAGAGTTTGGGATGCTAGATCTGCCGGGTCTAATGCTCGACCCTCGAGCTAATGTTTTCCCCTCTCTAATCATGTCTAGACTGGATGGCACACTTAATGCCAAGATGCTAGGTGATGATCTCTTGTGTGATGCTGCTTTGGTGCCCACCATAGGACCCAATTTGAAGAATCTATGGTCTCGATCTGGCCCTCTCTGCCTCCCACTCTCTTGAATGTGCGGCCTCCATTTGCTTGAGCATACAACACTATGAAGAAGGAAGACATATCTGGTGAAGCATAGCAATCTGGTTCTCCTTGTCCAAATACTGCTATACCATGCACAAACTTGCTCACTGCGTCCTCCTAGTCGGCCACTAACTCAGGAATATTTCAATAGGCTAGTGAACTCAAGGGAATACTCTTACATTGTCATTCTTCCATGCTTCAAGTTTACAAACTAAGCTGCCTTAAGCTCCGTCATCTCTCGAGAAGAACCGATCCAGGAATGCGGTATGAAACTCCTCCCATGATCGGACCTTTGCTCCTACGACCTACTATCCTTTCATTAGCGAGCCGGATACACCTTCCCCTTCAGGCGAGGCAGGAGGCCGACTCTATGCACTCAACACTACTTACCCCAATGACTTGAGTGATCTTGACAATCTTATCAATGAAATTATACGGGTCCTCATCTACCTTGGACACCAAGAACTCAGGTGGCTTCAAATCCTCAAAGGGTTTCTTTCGAGTGGCCCATTTGCATTGCCATTTGCGAAACATGCCCAATGGCTGTTGGTTGACAGGCGGTCAAGGCTGCGCAAGCATGAGGTGAATTAATCTGGAACTCGGCATGAGTGGCTAGCTCCGGTGCCTGGCTCTGAGCTGGTGGGGCTAGATAGTGCCCTGACCATTCCATCCTCATGGCCCTCTACTACCTCCATTCCTGGCTTCCGTTAATTCTTCAAGGAGCCATGATTAACGCAATGTTGAATAGCATAAGTGCGATGGATACAGAAGAACTTTCATACACAACATAGATCATGAAAGGGAACATTTCTTAAATGTATGTGCCTCTTCGTCATAAGTGTGATGCGCTTCACACCATGAAAGACTCTGCCTTGTGGCTTTACGGACCTAAGGACACTTCAAACCTATTAATTGATCTTTAAGTTTGTCACAGCTTGAATGGAGGCCCGGATCATAGGCCCAGCGGGGCAAGGAGCCCCGATAGGCTAAGTCGACCCATGGCATAAGCATATGTCTAGCATTAGAAGCGGAACAAATCAATAATATATTTCAGAAGAAGTCTAACTCGACGCAACATCAAAATATCATCGAAGTTGATTGCATACATAAGTCACAACCTCTAATGCAGACCCGAGTTGATGGGACAAGACCCAAGTAACTCAATAATACTAAAACTGAAAATATATAAAGAAACTAAAAATCTAGCCCTCGAAGGATGAGGACTCACCAACCAAGTAGGTGCTAACTCTAACAATCGACTACGGCGGGGTTGAGCACAGGGGTGGGTCGTGTCATGAAACGATACAACATAGAAAGTATGTGGTCGGAGTACATGGAATGTACGATATGCAAGGTAAGTAAAACCACTTAAGTAAAGTAAAACATTTAAAACATTTCATAACATATTCATATACTGTGTCAAAATTTAGAGGAGGAATTGCATGTGCATTCTTTGTGAAATCATAATATTTTCCTAACATATTAATAGCATAGCTTCATAACATCATAATGACTCAAATGACTCAGTGAAATAACATTTATAAGAAAAGATAAACAATGAGTCAAACCTTGCTTTTAGAACATGCATGTTAATAATAATAACCATGGGTAATGGATATCCAAATATGAATCATATAGACAATGAGAGACTCATCACTTAACACGACACCACGATAAAGCTTATGTGGTCCAGAGCTATCACACTCAAGTGGGCGAGCCGTCAAAACCTTTCCGGGGGCTAAGGACCTTCTGTGATGTGATATCAAGCTCATGACCCATTAGGTACAGGGATATCTCACAAGGGAGTCCCAGCCAATATAATAGTATCAACCAACATTGAGCGTGTAGTTGTGGGGCTGTAGGGTGATGGAGCCCTCTGGCCCACTCGATGCTGAACTCTTCTCCCAAAAGCATGCAGTACTCTACATCATATATAATGGCTCAACATACGTCTATTGATGAAACTTAACACTAATATCATGCATAAACTCAACATGCGTATGAAAACGAAGCAGCATTGTCTATTGACAAAGCTCAATAATAAAATCATGCATAGACCTGACATTGTATGAAAATAAAGCTCAATAATAGCATATGTCTCAATTGTGAATTCATGCATATGAGAAGCTCTAATTTGAAATATACCACAAGATCAAAGATAAGTAGAAGCCTTTACTCCAAAACCATGTGGGTAAGCTTACTTTAGAGATACTACAACATCATACTCAATATAAGGGCTTTTGCCCAAGCTTTATCTATTGTGGATATGCTCGGAATTCATTTTAAAATAATATAATAATCATGGGTAGCTTTAGAAACATGCTTTTCATCATCAAATCTCATCGTAAATTCTCTTCTTTCATGAACATCTCATCCATGGACAATAAATTTCATAAATTAGAAATTTATGATTTTGATTTTTTTAATATTTTTAATTTTTGAAAATTTTAATTTATAGTGTTTTTTTTTATTTTTTTAGTTTTTTAAATTACTTAAAATTTGTATTTAATTAAATTCTATTTTTAAGTTTTTGTGTTTTATAACATTTTGATAGGAATTGGGCATCGGTGTGGATGAAGGCACCCACTCATAACCCTACATACAGGAAAGGATTGATTCCCACCAAATCTTTGATTATCCAAGAGGAAATTGGATGTAAACCTTAAATACTAGCCTTGAATCACCTCTTCGACCTCTCAAGCTTGAATGCATGTAATGAATGAGTTAGAATAAGTTTTTCCCTATTAAAACCCACTAAAATGAACCTTAAATGACATAGGATACGATTTAGGACTTTTAGAATTTACGAAAAGGCCCTTACACATCCTAGAAATAGCTCAAGTGGTCCTAACGAGACTGACTTCGACATTTCGTCATTGGGATAAACGACTCGTCATGCTGCTCGAGTACACTTTATCTATCCTAACATCTCGGGCTTGCAACGGCTGAAAAAATGACTCATTAGGGGTGACCACGGCTCATAGTCACCCAAGTAATCAAAGTGTGCCTCAATACATCACTTCACACTTATATCATCCCGACTCACACCACAACATTACCACACCTAGCAATTAATTGTTGACTTTTTGTTAAGTACCTTTATCGTCGTCTTCTAGTTTCCTTCTCCCTTACCCCGGCTAACCTAATGACTCGTAGTGTGACCAGGCATTCCACTCTCGTGGGACCTTTTCCCTCTAAACTTCCCAACTATTCACAGCCTCCCCACGAGTCACTGACATTTCGTGGGTTTATCCTCTGAGTCTTCCAATGAATCATTCTATACGCAACACGATTTTTACATTTCTCCATTTTGACTCCGGGTCGATCCTTGGGTTCCGGTGTGGTGCAATCTCATACATAACGGCTAGGAAAATAGATCTCAAAAGGTACATCTCTCACTAATTGGTTAAATATTCTATTTAAGACTACGACACTTTAGTCACTTCCAATTTTAAATGAGTTCCCCAATGTGTTTCCCAAGACCTTCTTGGGTCCCTCCAGAAATAGACTGACATGGTACTATTCTAATTGCCTAGCCTATCGTAATTCCTCCTGATAGAATGGAGGTAGAGGCTGCAATATTTCAAGAACAACTAAAATATTTTCTAAATATCGGCTTCATTAGACCCGGCATCTCTCCATTAAGTGCCCAGTCCTATTATTATGAAAGAAAAATGGTTCACTCGGAATGTGCATCGACTACAATCGGCTAAACAGGTCATAATCAGAACATGTATCCTCTACCGGGATTGATGAAACATTCGACCAACTTTAAGGACCTAGTTGTTTTTACAAGGTAGATCTTATATCGAGGATACCACCAACTAAGGGTCGGAAGGAATGTGACATTCCAAAAACCTTGAACCTGGTGGATCACTATGAATTCTTAGTTATGTCACTAGGACTACCTAATTCTCCTACGGCTTTTATGGATCGATGAGCAGGTCATTATTCCAGCGTACAGCAAACTGTGTTCGTTATTTTCTTTTATAGATGATATTTCTGGTTTACTCCATAGTAGAGGAGGAGCATGTAGATCATTAAGGATAGTGTTGTAGACTCTCGGGGATCACCGGTTATTCACTAAATTGCTTAAGTGAATTAGTGAGAATCGGTTGCATTCCTTGGTCATACCAGTGCCAATGAGGGTATTCTAGTAGATCCTCAAAGATAGTGGCGATCCAATTGGCTAAGACCCACTTCTCCAAATCATACATTAGTAGTTTCTTAGGCCTGTGATTCTATTCACAGATAGTTATTAGAAAGGTTCTCCTCCATTTCCTCTCCTTTGACCGATTAACTCAAGAAGGTAAGTTTTGAGTGACAATTACGATGAATGTGAGAAGAGTTTTGAGTTGAAGACTCGACTCACTACAACACGGTTTGAGACGGATTCTACTAGAAGAGTTCGGGACAGTTCAATGATCTGTGTGCCTCAAGTTGGCCTTGTGGATTTGTGTTCTAATGCAGCATGTTGGTGATAGCCAGGCATCTTAAGGTTCATGAGAAGAACTATTAGGCTCGCGATCTTGGTAGCCGATGGTAGTTGTCTTGAAGATTTGGAGGCATTACCTTTATGGAGCTCATGTGGATGTTTTTCTTGACCACGAGAGCCTACAGCATTGTGTTAAGTCGAGGAAAAGGACCTGAATATGCGTTAGAGAATATGGCTAGAATTATTAAAGGATTATGACATGATGTGTTACCACAGGCAAGGCCAATGTAGTGGTTGATGCCCTCGGTAGGATGTCTATGGGAGTGTTGCTCATGTTGAGGAGGGTAAAAAAGGGGCGCTGTGGATATTCACGGGCGGCTCGATTAGGGGTCTAGTTGGTTGATTGACAAAGGTAGAGTTATTGTCGAATGGGTGAATTCCTCCTTTGGTGGTGGAGGTTAAGTCAAAGTAGGATGAAGACTAATTACTCAAGTTGAAGGAACAGTCCTAAGGAAGGAGGTGGAAGCATTCTCAAAGGGGGAGATGGGTAATCCATTACCGGGGCATGTTATGTGTTCCCAATGTAAATTGTTTGGCGAAGATACTAACGGAAGCTCGCATTACCGGTACTCTATCCACCACAGTACCACCAAGATGTACCGTGATCCACAGGAAGTCTATTGGTGGAATGGCATGAAAAAGACATTGCAGGGCTGTGGCTAAGTGTCAAGATTGCCAATAACTCAAGGTTGAACATCGAGGCGGGGTATGACTCACGATATTAGCATTCTTACTTGAAATTGGGGAAGAGTGAACATGGTCTTCATTATGGGTCTACCTCGTACATACTAACAGCAATGACTCAATTTGGGTGGTTGTAGGCTAGGATGATTAAGTTGTGAATTTCCTTACCGATTAAGACCACAGACTCAACAACGATTATGCTAGAACATACATCCGGAGTTAGTCGAGATTGCATGGAGTTAGTTTGTCCATCATTTGAATAAGTACTCTGTTTACCTTGCATACATGATTCATTTGAGAAAGGACTTAGCACATAAATCAAGCTCAACATAGGTTTTTCCCACACGATTATAGACATTACCTACAAAGCCTCTACCACAACCTTGTTATCCCACAAAATAAAGACTCGGGATTTAGAGGATAACTGTGAATAGATGTGGCCTTCTCCACACGCCTCATGTGATGGTCGTGGGATTTGTACATATTGTACCTCTTGCCTTTGCCTCACTAGTGTGGTGCAACACTAATCAAATTCACCAACTGGCTAATGTCTGTCTTGATTGCAGCCTCTCCTTCTAGTGTGGTCACCAACTTACTAATCAAATTCACCAACTGGCTAATGTCTGTCTTGATTGCCGCTACACCATCCACCTCAAGCTTTCCCGGTACCTTTGATGCTGCAAATCCTCTGCCTGAATCCTGATAATCCTGACTCCCTGCAGACATGAGGTTGAAGAGAGCCTCAATTTCATCATAAATTTTGGATAGAATCTTTCCTTGTGTAGTAGCCTCAATAAGTATCTTCGATTCGGGCTTCAGACCCTCAATGAAGTTGTGCCCAGTTATCTTCTTAGATTGCATGTGGTGTGGAAAATCCCTCAAGTAACCCTTTAACATTCCCATGCTTGAGCTAGTGTTTCTCCATCTCTCTAAACGAATCCGGAGATCTTTCTTCTCAGTTCTTTAGTTCTTATTGAAGATAAAAACTGGTTGATGAACTTATTGGAGAGGATTTCCCAAGTGGTGATGGATCCTGTAGGCTCATTTTGAAGCCACTCCTTCGCCTCTTCGATTAGTGAGAAAAGAAATAGAGTCAACTTGACATATTCATCTGACACGTTCTGGTAGTGCAAGTTTTCACTAAGCTCTATAAATGTCATCAGATACTTGTGGGGATCCTCATGCGGCTTGCCTTGAATTAGTAAGTGTTTTGGACCAATCGCACAGTCTCTTCATTCATCTAAAAGTTCCCAGTAATTGCCGGTTTAACAATTTCTTTAGAAGTGTTCTCCATATTCGGCCTAGCAAACTGAGTGTTACTATCCCATTTCTTTGCACATCCCTAGATCCAAGAACTATTTCATGAACCCTAACGCCTATATCCCTATGGTCAAAGGAGAACAACGAAATGATGGTTACACCTACTTGTATTTCAGATAAACGGGATTGAAGGGTATATCCCTATCCTCATCAACAACTTCTATCCTATCACCAATGAGTTCAAGGGTCTTTAAATTCCCATTTTGTATTTATTTTTAACCCTTTCGATTCCCTTTCCCAAGTTTAATCGAAAGCCAACAGATTACTTACAAGGTGATCAATCTCATAAATAAATAATAAATTAACACCAATAAATACATACAACCATAAAAGAAGATTCAAAACTAAGTTTATTTAGTCTATCAAACAATCAACCATTCACCATGGCACAACCCTAGAATAAGAGTTTAGCCACTCATATACAAGCAGAAAAATAAATACTTAGTTATCATCACACTAAAATACGAAGTAAAGAAGAGAAAACCTAATTGTAAAACCTTGTCTTCCTTCCAAATGGCATACAAGCTTTCATGAATGAACTACGGAATAAAAATGAGTAAAGACTTCTTCAAAGCAGTCCAAAACTACTCCAAGAAGTCAAAAATAATGTAACAAACGACCTAAGGCTTATATTTATAGATGAGCCTTCAAATGACGCTTTTTCCCTTTAAGACTAGACTTTAAAATTAGCATTTTTTTCCTCGGAATGACCCTAGCGCGATGCCCACTCTATATCTCCATAGACTTAGTCAAATTTCTAGCAATTTCAGCTCCAGATGGGGCCTGTCGCGCTGCCCCAGCCATAGCACCAGACTGAGATTTTTTTCTCTGATGTTGTGGACCTAGTGCGAGGTGCCAACCATAACACCAACCTGAGATTTTTTCTCTAATGTTTGGGACTTGTTGTAGGGAGTCGTCCATAGAACCAAACCCGTTAGGCCCTCAAAACTTCATTCCTTGCATCATTTTTAGCCCATTGTGCTTAGTTTCCTGCTCAAATCAACTCAAATCATTTGTTAGCTCATAAAACACACACGTACATGAATTTAAGAATAAATTAAGGATTATGAACTAAAAACAATATCAAATATATGTAAAACATAGCAAATGGGCATGAAAATATCCCCAACATCAATGTGTTTTGAGTGTTGGTGACTTGCGAGATCATGTTGCATGAGGATCATAGTTCTCAGTATTCTATCTAGCCTGGTGCTACCAAGATGTACCGTGATCTACGAAAAGTCTATTGGTGGAATAGTATGAAGAAGGACATAGCGGAGTTCGTAGCTAAGTGTCCGAATTGTCAACAGGTGAAGGTTGAGCATTAGAGACCCGAGGGTGTGCTTCAGGACATTAACATTCCTACTTGGAAGTGGGAAGAGATCTATATGGACTTCGTCATAGGGTTGCTTCATACATGCCGATATTACGACTCCATATGGGTGGTTGTAGACAGGTTGACCAAAGTAGCATATTTCCTACTAGTCAAAACTATTGGTTCTACGGAGGATTATGCTAGATTGTACATTCTAGAGTTAGTTCGGTTGCATGGAGTTTCCTTGTCCATCATCTTAGATAGAAGTACTCAAATCACCTTACAGTTTCGGAGATCGTTTTAGAAAGGGCATGGTACTCCGGTCAAGCTTAGCATGACTTTTGGAGATCGTTACAAAAGGAACTTTCTACTCAGGCTAAGCTTAGCACTACTTTTCACCCGCAAACAGATGGTCAGGCTGAGGGAACCATTCATGCTCTTGAGGACATGTTGAGAGCATGTGTGATTGATTTCAAGTGTATTTGGGATGATCACTTACCTCTCATCAAGTTTGCTTACACTAAAAATTACCACTCTAGCATTCAGATGGCTCCATTTGAGGCTCTTTATGGGTGAAGGTTGATGAGCCCGCAAGTGTACGGGTCGTACAAGTAATACAGTGGCTCTTTTTAAGAACCGGAATGTCGAACCCACAGGAATAGGAATACGGGGTGA
>JACEIK010011735.1:0-12386 GCA_018107945.1 Datura stramonium | reverse complement strand
TAAAGAACTCTATATTGCATCTTATCCTTTTCATATCGGCGCACCATTTTTTCCTAAAGGATAATCTTTCCTTTAATGAATATTTTTCTGCATACCATTGCCTTTTTATGATATTTTCTGGATCTAACAAGAGTTTATCTAAATATTCAAAGTCTGCTTCGAACTCCTCATCAGATCTAATCATGCATAAAGAGTCTCTCACTCCTAGCATCTCACTAGTAGTGGGACTTGTTCTTTTGGTAATTCTAGGTTCATATTAAACCATAGGAATTGTTTCAGAGAAATCTACTCCCTTTAATTTTTTCTCTATGTATTCAAGTGTTACCTTCTTTTCTTCTTGCGTTTTGAAAATGAAGGTCTCAAAAAAGACATTCTTTTACTTGAGAATAATGACTACAGGATTGGGATCTTAGAATTTTAAATCTATAGATCTATCTGAAAATTATATTACCTGCTCAATGGTTGAATTTTCTTCCTCAATTTCTTGCTCCAGATGGAGTCAAAATGCCAATTATCTTTTACTAACACATCATCCCATTTTGTCATTTTTGGGATGAAAATATTGTTTTCATTGTGATTGGTTTCCATAAGCATTGTAACCGCTTTGTTAGTATTTTTTCTTTTGGAGTTAGAGTAGTTTTCATTATCCTGTAATATACTCTGTATATTATGGCTATTTCTCTTGTATTTTCTTTGCTATTAATGTTTTTTGTTTTAACATTTAATGTTAGGGTATCCATAACATTTTGATCATTAATATCTATAGAAAAATTGGGATAACAGTCAATATGTACCGGGCCATTAACTACGTTACTTTGTAATACTGGTAATAATGAATCATCAAAGTTTAGTAGCCTATTGTCTCTTAATAGAAAACATATAGGTACGTCTAAGCCTAATCGGTACAACAATTTAACCGCAACTTGGACAAGTCCTATGTGAAGAAACTTATAGTTTTTCCTATATCTATTAATGTCTTTAGCTGCTAATAATTTAACGGTCTCAATAGACTTATTAATAGAGACCATAGATTCGGAGGTTTTAATATTATAATTTTTAATAAAATTAAAGTGTCTAGTCTTATATACCTTTTCAAAACATTCCTTTGGGATATTTCAATTTTGTAAATCACTCTCTAGATTAGCTATTTTAGTAGTTGTGGTAGAAATATTAATACTATTTATTATATTCTAATTTTAAGAGGTATCCATTAAAATTGTGCACATAGGTTTAACTAAATAATTAATATATCATCTAATTGTCTTCTTTGTATAGAAAAATTATTACTAACATAACAAAATTCATTATATACTTGATTAGATTGTCAAGAATTAATTATCTAGTGTTTCTGAAGGTATAGTTTTTTATAATAATTTAAGTTCTTTAATATTTATGTTCTTTTCTTTTTATAGTTACTCTGGTATTTCAAACTTACCCATTTTATCCTATTGTAGTATTTTATTTGTTCTATAAATAGATGTGTAAGAATAAATTTTAATATAATACGAAGTATTCAGGGGGATGGTAGTACTATCCTAGGCCTAATATCTAATTTAGATGTTACTTCTTAATAGTTATTTCATTGTGAAGTATTTACTGGTTATCTTATCTAATTTTTTTATCTTATTCCTATAGGTCTGGTGACGGGAACACCATCCGGGTCAGACTTTAGTATCTAAACTTTAGAGCTAATCCAACGAAAAATACAGGCTTGCCAACATCTAGAGCGTGATTAAACGGTTACCCAACTTAAGAAATAAAACTAAGAAAATAGAGTAAGAGTATCAACAAAAATAAACACAGAAATAACTGCTCAATTGTAACATAATTTCGACTGGCTCTAGGATAGTATAAAGATTTAGCTACTCAAACTTATACTCCTCCCGGCCAACATGGCTCTGATACCATTTAACAGATCTTGGAAAATGACTTGAAAATAAATTATAAAGGCAGGAGCAAACTGAAAGAAAATACTATAAGTAATAATAAAGTAGAAAAAAGATGATTACAAAGAGTTGTTTATTGAGCTATAAGAGCTCAAGATTGTCTTTTTGTTGCATTATTTTTTAGGTGGATTCCTGAGGGGTCCACTGCTTTTGATTGTAGTAGCTTTTCATTTTTCTGAAAGGGTAGTCTAGTTGTCTTCTTTAGTTGAGAAGATAAGCTTGAGCTACCCCCTACGGATCTAGCATGTCTAGTGCTCGGTTCACTTGTATGAGAGGATGCAGTATTTAATAAATTCATTATCTGTTTTATTTGGATATAATTTTCAAAATTTGACAAGGCCTGCTGGAGCCCTCTTTTTAATTCTCCCTTGGACAGTTGGGAATCTTGTCATAATCGGCTTACTCGGGCCCGCTGGTCGGCTACCATTTCCGGCGCATACTTAGATAGCCGAGTGAACTCCAACGTATACTCCTGGACAGTCATGCCATCTTTTTTTCAAGTTAATACACATTACCGCCTTTGCCTCCCTCAAATCCCAAGGGAAAAACTTGTCCAAGAATGCGGCCATAAATTCATCCCAAACTACGGGACCCACTTCAATTCCCCGACTGTCTCTCCACTGACAGTACCAGATATAAGCAACTCCCTTTAACTGGTAGGAGGCTAAGTCTGCGCTCTACTTTCTTGTCACTCCCATGATGTGAGTAATCTTATGAACCTCCTCCAAGAACTCATATGGCTCCTCATCCACCTTTGACCCTAAGAATTTGGGTGGGTTCATCTGAAGAAAATCTCTTATCCTTGTCGCCGTTTCATTTTCATTCTGAGGAGCACGGGCCACCGCCTCCTGGTTAATCTGAGTGGTCAGGGCCTATGCCAAAATTTGAAAGGCTGCTTAGAACTCAGCATGAGTAACATGATCATTCATTAGGTCTGTCTGGGCTGGTGGTACCTGCTGGCGACCGTTACCACGTTTTCTTCCATTTGCTCGTCTGGGGGGCATTATCTTTGAGGGCGTAAAGCACGAGTTAGGGGATGAACTGTTTAGAGGTTCATACTCTACGCACGATAAGGATCATGAAGAAAAGGAGACATTCCTAAAATGTCTTGTAGCCCCTTCGTCATAAGTGTGGCGCGCTTCACACCCATGAAGAAGACTTTTTGTAACACGACTTTCAGACACCCTAGGACATACTAAACCTTTGCTCTGATACCAAGTTTGTCATGACCGGAGAGTTGAATCGGATCGTAGACACGGGACAAGGAACCCCGAAAGGCTCCAACTCGACCCATGGCATAATCATAGCATACACTTAACATAAAAGACGACTAACAACATGAATAAGCGGAAGTTGATAGCAAGAATCTAATATAACCCATAATAGAAATCTTAACAACACTTAGATATAACGCTGAATCTGTCTAAACAAGTCTGAAAGCCTTCTATTAACTGATGAGCTGCTGGGACAAGCCCCCAACTAACTCCCAAGTTTGTGAAAACTAAAACATACTAAAAGTAAGAACATAAATCACGTCCTCAGAAGATGAGGACAAACCACTAGCAGCTAAGAGGAAGAGAAACATATCTAGCCCCGCGGCTGGACCTGGAGACCTGAATCTATATCATGAAACGATATAGTACAGAGGCATGCTGTCAGTATTTGGAATGTACTGAGTAAGTAGGAAGTGTAAATAACTAACTCATGATATATATATAAGAAGGAAGTAATGTAAAATCATATTAATAGAAATGTAATTGAAATGAGATATGATAATCTTATATGAGATTCACATATTCATATCATCATAACCACATTATAAGGAAATGCATTGTTATACGATCAACTGATGCACAAAAGCAGTAATAAAAAATGATACAGATATGCAATACCGTGAATAATATCATGAGGGTCCCTCACTTTCTAAGGGGGAGTCCCTGACTATCAAAGGGAGCGTCCCGGACTATCAAAGAGAAACATTCTCAGCTAAGGAGAACCCCTAACTGTCGAAGGGAGAGAAAGCTCTGATATAGAGAGTCACTGGCGGACTAGAGAAGGCATACTCCACTAACGACTAAGAGAAGACATACTCCACTAACGACTAATAGAATACATACTCCACTAACAACTAAGATAAGACATAATCCACTAACTACTAAGCTAGTCTAATTTACTACAGCTAATCAGAGATAAGAACATTCACCACTATCATCATGGAATACTCATTTTGAAAGGATTAGAGCTACCTCTTAATAGACACAGGACCAACAAGTTGACATATAAGTCACAGGCCTTAACATCATGATTTACGTCATTATAGAGCCAATTTCCTCATTAGCTTTAACCTCTCACCCCAAACGAGCATGCTATAAATTCGTACTAGCATTATTCTATCATGGCATTTCCATTCCGAACTCACCTCATTCAATAGGTAATACAAGATCATACATGGTTTATAAAATTCAACTCATACTCTATCGAGATGCATGACTTCATTTATTTAGGTTTACAAACATTTCACACACTTTTCATAATCACTCCTTTTATGAACTCTTTAGCCATAGGAGTTTTAGATTCTAAGATTTTATAAAAAAAAATTAGTGAGGAAAACAATATAGAATCCGCCCAAGCATCACAGTTCAACAATATAAATGCAATCTAGTCATGCCCAATCAATTAAATCCAAAACATGGTGATGATACAAAATTTACTTCAATTGCTCAAGCCCACAACTGCTACTCAACCCAACATGGTCATCCATATCATAATCAAGTCACTAGGGTTTCTTATACAATATTTCCACACTTCCATTATGATCATGAAATTCTACAATAAATCAATGGAGAAATGAACAATTCCCATTCAATACTCAAATTAATTAGGAAGAACATACTACACACATACATATTCAACCTATATTCCATAATTCAAGATAAGTCATCAATAAACAATCCAATTAAATTTATAATCGCAGTAGATATTAGCATATAAGAAAATAAGAAAGAATTTACCCTTTTTACAAATCCTATCTCATGCTTTTCTAGAATTATCGAAATCGTTATTTAATGAAAATATTTTTGGGGCCAAAGGATGGAAGAGTATCCTTGTTGAAAAACCCGTATACCTGGTAGAAGAAATTCCCACTCAAAATCTTCCTTGAAGCCTTGATGAACACCTTGATGAAACCCTTAAATCTTGAGAAGAGAGAAACAAGAAGGAGAGTGGAGAGAATGAGGGTTTACGCATGAAAAACACCTTAAAACGTGCAAGGTAGAACCCAAAACGACGTCACTTTAAATCTGGAAGCATGGGATTTTACCAAACTGTCCCTGAGAAGAACATAAGAATCTGGTCGAACTAGAACCCACGACCCTCACCACGAGTCGTTGGTCCTTACCACGACCCATGGTGGCCTTCCATTGGATGCACTAGACTTCCTTCGAACTTTCAGCTTCTCCAACAATGATATACATGAGAAGACGTTAGTTCCTATAACGATCCGTCACACCCATCTGTTAGATGCACTGGTTACCTAACTGGTAGTCCCAATAATGATTGACACGACGAGTCCTTGCTAGAGCAAATGACTCGTTGTTTCTTTCCGTCACACACACTGAACTAGCCCTTAACTTCCTTTCCACGATTTACACAATGAGTTGTTGCTAGCTTCAACGGCCCATTATAACCATCCACTATCACCACTTGAACACCCAAGGCTCCAACCCACGACCACTTACAATGACCCGTCAGAGGTACCAACGAGTCATTGTATGGCTTGTTCCTTCCCAGTATCCCAACCTTGAATCTCACCACGACTACAAACAACAGATCGTTGTTTCTCACAATGAGTCGTCATGTCGGTCGTTGATTCAACTGCCACCTAGACTCCTGAAACCACGACTGGAAACAACGGCTCATGATTTTCAACCACGAATCATTACACCCATAGTCCTACAACTTTTCCCTAGTTTTCAGAAGTTTTCAATTTTTAACTCTCGGGTTTACTCTTAGGCACTTCTAGGGTATTACAATGCAGTATCTAATAATTTCATTATCTGTTTTTGTTGGGTTCTTTTTCAAAATTTGACAAGGCCTGCTGGAGCCTTCTTCTTAATTCTTCCTTGGATAGTTGGGAATCTTGTCGTAATGAAGAACTTGAAGTTTCCTTATCTTCCTGGGGTGTTGGTGCCCAGCTTTTGATTTTGATGGTCTGACTTAGATATTTAATCCTTTCAAATTCATGAATATCAAAGGACTAGCTGATAATGTATGAAATTCTTTTTGTAATAAAAAATTTACACAATTTAATATTTTCTGGTAGGGTAGAAATATTCTGCTCCACCTAAAATTTTCAAGCTGTGTCTGAAAATGTTTTGACAATACCTGTTTATTTCCTCTGAATTGGTTCCACCATTTGTAAAACCATCTGGGGATGATCGCGCTTTTCATATCTTCTGAATACATGACAAACCAAGAGTGAGTGTTGGGCCTTAGATACATAAAGTTATACCATGCTGCCTTATAATCATACCAGTTGTATGCTGGGGTCTATGGGTTCTTGATAGAGCAATGGGTGTATGTAGATGATCTACAAACTATTTAAATGGACTTAAAATTATTTTAATTGTGAACTTCGAGTATTAAATACCGTCAGGATTATCCGGACATTTTAATTTATGCTTAATTTTTACTAAATCGGTGTCTGTTAAAATGAACTCATCATACCTTCGGGTTTTAAGAGGATCATCTATCTCCACATAATTCAAATTTGTGTAGCAGGGTTTTAGTAACTCGGGTACTCCAAAACCTTCATATTTTTTATCGAGGGCCATGATTGGTAGTACCTGTAAATCTATAAGCTCAAACTACTATTTATTTGAAATATTTTTCTCCATTTTCTTTTTAGGAGTCGCTGGCAGAATTGCCTGTGAGTATATCTCTGGTGGCTTCATTTCATAGCTATCCTTTGTTTGAAAAGAGATAGTTTTGTCGCATGATGAAGTGTCTCCTTTAAAAACTTATTTTAATGGTTATAATATGGTCTGACTGGTTATGGGTCCCTTTAATGGGGACATAATAGTAGCTTTTGGCAAAGATGGGNGCAAAGATGGGAATTCTGCCAGAACTGAATATCTACTTTCTTGTTTTGATTTTTCTTTTCTTTGAAGGGTCTTTTCATTATTTTTTCTAATTTTAAGGCATGAAATGGAGGCCTCAAGGGCCTTATACCTGGTGTTCCGGGTCTCATTTAGATCCCTGTAGAAATTCCCTAGTCAAAAAATCTGGGAGAGAATAATTTTCTCCTTGTATAAATTCGATTTGAAAATCAAAGATGGATAACAAAGCATGTTATCTTGCAAATATTTGTTTAGAAACCAGAGTTTTTACATCTTTTTGTATATCATCTTTGGCTACTTTGAAGTCTACTCGTAGTAAAAATTCTTTATTCATTAAATCGTCTTGAAATTTTGTGAGACATAGCATTATAGCCAGAATTTCCTTTTTAATGGTGCTGTAATTTTTCTGAGTATTATTCCAGATTCTTGAAGTGAATCTTACTAATTGTTTGGGGTTTTCTAGGGAGATTCTTTGTTTAAGGATGCCTCCATATCCTATGTCTGAGGCGTCAGTTTCTACTATCATGAATGCCTCTGGATATGGTATTTCTAGACATGAAAGTTTTTGAACTATTGATTTTATTTTTTGGATTCTCTCTGTTTTCTCTAATCCCCATGGGACTGGATCCTTCCTAAGACGTTGATAAAGAGGCTTACAAACCTGTCTAATATTTGGAATAAAATCTGCAACATAATTGAGACTTCCTAAGAATCTCTGAAGCTGAGTCTTATCAATTAATTCATCTGAAAATTTGGATGAGAACTCTATGGCTCTACAAATGTGTTTATAGGTTTCTTGACATATTACATGACCAAGGAATCTAATAGCAGTCTGGAATAACTTAATCTTTTTAGCGCTCACTACTAATCCATTTTGTTTAACAACCTTTAAAAAGTTTTGGATATGTTTGAAGTGTTGGTCAATATATTCTGAGTATATTAAAATATTATCAATATAAACTATAGAAATATGACTATGTGGATTAAATATGTTGTTCATTATATTCTGAAATTCAGATGGTGTATTTTTTAATCCAAATGGAATTACATTTCATTCATATTGTCCAAAAGGTACATTAAAAGTTGTTTTGTATTTATCTTTTTCTTCTATTTGTGTTTTCCAAAATCTCGATTTCATATCGAACTTACTATAAATGTTAGCTTTATAAGTTCTTTTAAGAAGGTCTCTTTTATTGGGTATTGGGTACCTGATCTATTTTAAAGCATTTTTAAGGGGCTTATAATTAATGACTAGCCTTGGGGCCCCTCTTTCTTTTTCTGCACTATTATTGACATAGAATGCCGAACAACTCCATGGTGACTTGAAGGTCTAATAATCTTTTTATCAAGTAAATCATTGATTTTCTTTTTACAATATTCCATTAACTCTTGAATCATTTGAATAGGTCTTGCCCTTGTAGGGATATTCTTTTCGTTGAATCCCTCAATATATGGTAACTCAATAATATGGCGTTTCCTATCACAAAAGGAATTAGAAAATTCTAAACAGACTTCTCGTTCTATGAATTCTTGTAGGCTTTTAATTTTGGCTTCTACCTTCGGATGTTTTAAAGCGTATTCAATCCATTTAAATTTTATCTCATTCTTTAAATAGTTTATTTGTTGGGAAAGAAGATTTGTTCTAAAGATAATTTTTTCTTTTATAAATTCACTTTCTACTTTTGACTAGGTAGGGAAAAATGATCTCTTTTCCTAGAGCAGTGGTGTGGATACCATCTAAATCAGCGACATAGGATTTTATTTATGGTATAAGGGGGTGCCTAATATTATTTCTTCGTTTATATNTTTATGGTATAAGGGGGTGCCTAATATTATTTCTTCGTTTATATCTTTATTTATTACGAAATCATTAATAAAGAAGATTTCATTATTGCATATGTGTGCCTTATGGAGTTTATAATTTATTTTGAGCCTTTCTCCTGTCGTGGAGAATAACCATGTTGTACTTTTTTCAAGGTACTTAGTAGGTATTATTCCTTCAATAATGTAGTTTTGGTCTGCACCTGTATCTAATAATGCAGTTTTGTGAATAGTATAATTTTTATTTATAACCAATGCGATAGGTATATTCCAGCTCTGGGATTTAACTATTGCAATAGTTTTTACTCCTGATTTACCTTTTAGAGGCTTTATAAGGACTCAATTTCTTATTCACCTTTTTCTAATTTTGATGTTTCTCCTAGTTCAGATTGATATAATTCAGATCCTTGCATCGGTTCTAGTTTATTTAATAGTTTATTAGCAAGGGCATCCGTGTCTAGCTTGTTAAGTCTTTTCTTAACCTCTTTAACTTCATTTTTAATATGTAATAATTCAGTTTGAAGATCTTGTACTGTTGTACTATACTTTTTTTTAAAATTTATTTAGTACGTTTTTCATATTAAAAGGATCAATTGTTTCTTTGTCATGTTGTTGGTTAAGAACTATATTTTTTAATTCTATTAAATATTTTCTTTTAAGATCTTTATCCTTGATATGATCAATCATATCAAAGAATATTTTCTTGTTATTATTGGTAATTACATTTATTGAGTAGCTATCACAGGTGCAGATTGCTCCCCTGCATCCACAATGATCAGTTGAGTCACTATTATCAGAACTATATGCTATATTAAGTTGGTCTCATCACTGAAACTTTCTTCAGGGGAAGAATTATTCTTATGTTCATCAAGAATAAAATATGATCTATCTTTTATTTTTGCCTCAAGTTCTAACATATTGATCTTATCTTTATTTTTATTAGGGACCTTACAATCCTTAGCCCTGTGGACAAATTTTCTACAATTCCAACACTTATCATTATTTATTTGAAAGACACCTTTGTTGGCTTCTCGTTTATGCCTTTTAAATCTTTTTCTGTAATGATGGGGTTTTTCAGATTTATTTTTATAGTGCTTGTGTCTTCTTTTAATTTTATTGGATGCTTCTTTTGAAGGGGAAGACAGCTTGATGTGTCCAAAATCTTGACAAAAGCTTCCTATTTCTTTTTTGGATATTTTATTATACTTTTTAAGTTGATTTTTAAGCTTCATATATGTACATAATTCAAGTCCTGTGACATTTACAAAACTTATAAGGTCACCATAGGTTAATTGGCTACAAGGAATTTTTCCATCAAATCTATCTTTTAATTTTATCCTAACCTTTTCGGCAAATAATGTTGGTAAACCACTTATGAATTTTCTTTTCCAATAATCATGACTACAGTCTTCTCTAATCATAACCTTGTTGAGGAATACATCCTTATACCATCTAAAATCATCTAACGTTGGGCAAGATATGTTACATAATATTTCTAAAATCCTATCTTGAAAAAGTTAAAGTTCTCCTATAAAAATTTTTGCTATACTATAAATTAAGGTAGCGGTGGCGTCTTTTACGCATAGATTTTCAAAAGTTTGTCCTGTAGATTCAGTCTTAATAACTTGAATGATGGTTGTAGCATTTGTTACACTATGTCTATTATCTTTAGTGAGATAAATATCCCACTAATATTTTAATGTCCCTGTAAATCCAGATATAATTAGAGTGGCAGCTTGTTTATTAGTGCAGTTTTTCATTTTATAAGCCGTAATGGCCATTCCCATTTCATGTAACTTGTTGTATATCTGATGTTCTGCAAGTCCATCAATATTCCATTCAGCAATTTCTTTCCAGAGTGTGAAGTATGAGATAAAAATTCATTTTCTTCATACTGCATATCCAGGAAGGAGAATTTATTATAATAATTCTTTTTGATGGAATATTTAGAGCTTAACTTATAAATGTCGTTATCAGACTTTTCAGATATTGTTCTTATGACCTTATCATTTTTATTTTTAATTCATCCATTAATTTTAATTCATTCTTTCATTTTAATTTAGCTTTTAATTATTCATTAATATTTTCTGTAAGATCATCTGTGATTTCAAACTTTTCTTGAAATTTGGGGAATTTATCTTTGGAAAATTATGGTAATTTAAATATTGGATGGGTTTGTAATTTCTTATTATTATAGGAAGGGCTAGGTTTATCATTGAAAATTGATTTATTATCAATCTTTAGGATCTGATTAGAGACTACATATAGTTATTGATTAGTATAATTATTTTGCTGAATTAATCTATTTATATCTTTATTCTTAGGATCACCTTGGGTGTCTACTATATCAATTTTAAAAGATGTAGCTATAACAATTCTACCATCTATCGGTAAACCAATTTCCTCTAGTGGGGGACTTATAGATTCAACCACTTTAGTTTTGGTATGCCATTTATTTATGATTATGCTCAATGATTCCTTTTGATCATCTCATTTTCCTATGTACTCAAACCATTTAATGAACTCTATATTTCATGTCATCTTTTTCATATTTGCGCACCATTTTTTCCTAAAGGATAATCTTTCTTTAATGAATATTTTTCTGCATACCATTGACTTTTTATGTCATTTTCTGGATCTAACCAGAGTTTATCTAAATATTCAAAGTCTGGTTCGAACTCCTCATAAGATGTAATCATGCATAAAGAGTCCTCCCTCCTAGCATCCCCTTAGTAGTGGGACTTGTTCTTTTGGTAATTCTAGGCTCATATTCAACCTTAGGAATTGTTTTAGAGAAATCTACTCCCTTTAGTTTTTCTCTATGTCTTCAAGTGTTACCTCCTTTTCTTCTTGCGTTTTTGAAAATGAAGGTCTCGAAAAAGACATTCTTTTACTTGAAGAAGCACGACTACAGGATTGGAATCTTAGAAATTTTAAATCTATAGATCCATATTGAGTCAAAATGCCAATTATCCTTTACTAACACATCATCCAATTTTATCATTTTTGGGGTGAAAATATTCTTGTGATTGTTATTGGTTTCCATAAGCATGGTAACCCTTTTGTTACATACTATTTTTTCTTCTGGTAGTTTTCATTAGCCTGTAATATACTTTGTATATTATGGCTATTTCTTTTTTATTCATGTTTTTTGTTTTAACATTTAATGTTAGGGTATCCATAACATTTTGATCATTAATATATATATAAAATTTGGGATAACAGTTAAAATATACTAGGCCATTAGCTAGGTTACTCTGTAATACTACTAATAATGAATCATCAAAGTTTAGTAGCCTATTGTCTCTTAATAGAAAATATATAGGTACGTCTAAGCCTAATCGGTACAACAATTTAGCCGCAAGATGAGTGGATTGAATTGTTATTTTTGGATGGCGACCAGGGTAGGGGTATATAGATTGCATGTTGATTGGTACCTTCCGGCTTATGGGGGCTGGTATAGGTTCTTGTATGCTATATGTGTTATTTATTAAATTGATAG